>JAMLFT010000695.1:0-37730 GCA_026544285.1 Pachyrhizus erosus | reverse complement strand
TTCCGATCTCTATGTGATTCTTTATTTTATTCTTTTTCATTTCTATTTTATAATAAATAAATACATATATGTAAATAAACCAAAGATTATGTTAAAAAACAAATATATAATTAAAAAACTAATTAATATTATATTTTTAATATCTGTGTCAAAACCTTAAATAAAGATTAATAAGATTATTAAGATGGTCTTTAAACTACTTAATATTTTCTTATGAGAAATATTAATAATACATTTTTTGATACACTTCTCTTTTACTAACACTTTTTATAATTGATTAAAATTTAATGAATATTATAAAATCATTATTAAGATTCATTTAATAAGTAAAATTTATAATTTTTAATAAATTTTAATAATAATAAATAGGGTTTTATTAGTATTTATTGCATAGACATTATTTTAAGAAAAATAATTTTTTCACCTCTCCGTAATTTTGAAAAAAAGAGAGTAATAGATGTAATATAAGAAAAAGGGGAAAAATCATAATAAAAAATGAAGTTTAGAAAAAATAGAGCAATAAAAGAAAATTCATATTTTTGTCTTAATTACTCTCAGTGCTTGCATGCACTTGAAGCCTCCTCGAAAAATAAACAACATATAATAAATCAGTTTGGGCACTCACATATTTATCATTGAAACAGAGCAAGGCTTTGGAAATAATTTGAGCAGGGTCACCACTACCAATCCCGCCGCCGCCGCCCCCAGCCCCACCAACACCACCACCAATACCACCAATACCACCAATACCACCGCCTCCAGCCCCACCAACACCACCACCAATACCACCAATACCACCGCCTCCAGCCCCACCAACACCACCACCAATGCCACCCCCCACACCACCGAAACCACCACCATTCTGTGCTTCCGACTCATCCTCATCAGCATTTCCTATCAAATTTTATAGCTTAATGCGTGACACACAAAAAATAAAAATAAAATTATAAGTTTAATCTATTTTGGTTAATAATAACAAACCAAAGTTTTTCCCCAATACACAAACGTAAAGGACAGCAAAGGTTAAAATCCAACGCCTGACACTGACTCGGAAGAACGCCATTCTCCAAGCTTATCCAAATTTCACATTAAAAAAGAGTCAAATTGGAGCAGATTATATAGCAATGCAAGTATGCAAAGTTACCCGAGTTTGCACTATACTACAAGAAATACTTAATTAGTTGCTAAATTCCAATTCTAAACGAACATCACCAACCACTACCATTCACTTTTCTTAATCAACTTAATTAATAAAGTGAGGGTGTGCATGCACATTCATTTTCCTTGCATGTGTTTTTCTAATCAGAATTAACCTCCAACCGGATAAACGGTTCAACATAATTAAGTGAAATGAATTAGGCACACATTAATGAGTGCAAATTTTGGGTGAATTTAAATAGAGAGGGAAACTAGTCAAAGGGTTTGCTGCAAGTCACAATTAAAATTTATTGAAGACAAGACTAAAAAAAATAAGGACAGGGTAGCAGTTGAAGTGCAAGTCACCAACTTCTCTGTCTTCAGTCCCATAAATCAAACCTAAAATTGTTTTGCTTCCGTTCTAATACCTTTCCTTACAAGCTTCGGTAACATTCGTCGCCGTGGAAAAACAAATGCACCTGCTTATTTGTTACCCACAACTTTTTGTTTTGGGTTTCCTAATTTTTCAATTTTCTTTTAAAACAATGAATCCGTCACTTTTAATTTATGGAATTGATGTCATTCGCTAATTATATATAGAGCAGATTCTCAAAGCTTCCCACGTGAAAAATAAATGCATGTAAATAACAAGCAATACTCATTATTGTTCTAAAGAATCATTTCTGATCAAGCATGAATTATGGAATGGTTAAGGAATTTTTCTTAAAATGTTAAACTCTCCAAGGTAATTTAATCATTACTTCCTTTTTAAGATTTGTCCCTTTGGGAGATAACCCCAATACAAAAAGTGAATTTAAGCCAATTTTCTTCTGGTAGAGTACAAAATTGTCTCCAAATTGTTAGATTAAAGGTAGACTTGGATTTTGTTACAAATAAAAGAATTGGATTAAATCGTGTATATATTGTTAATCTGTTTGTGGTTTAAAGAGAAGCAGACTCTTGACAATAGAAAGTTTAATGGATTTAATTTTTATATGTCTTCTACAATACCCTAACGATACCTTGTTGATTGGCCTGACAAAAGTAGAGAATTTTAAGGCTTCTAAAAATAGTTTTGAGAAGTTGAGTTCGTTTCATGTCTGAAGGATAATTTTTCATAAAAGTAATTTGATGGGGATAAACGTCAAAGTAGATTTCCTTTCAACATTACAACAACAATAATAGTTTTTTCACATTCCATAACGTCGACTACAAGAATTGTATGACATTATTAAACATAATTAAAAACCAAATTCATAAAAATATTATTCACCGTCATTTCTTTTTAATAGTTTCCTCTAATTTTCTTTTTGTCTCACTGTATCCCTTTTATAAGTTAAGAATCATGTAATTTACTGTTCCTACTAATATATCTCATAGCTTTCTCTGCACATCACACTAATATTTATACATGTATAATCATTTTGTACTGTGTTTGAGACTCATTTCGTCTACTATATTAATTCTTTTATAATTTCTTTAAAACTCAACATATATTCACTATCATAAACTATAATTGATCATTTAATAATAGCATAACACTTTTCTCTAAACTTGATAAGTACTTTATAGTCATATATACTCATCAATGACTTTCTCTATTTTAATCACTTAACTTTTATAATGTATAACTGTAAAAAAAACTTATATAATTTACATGACATCTTTGTTAATTTTTTCATATACTTAAATTTATAAACTTGTAATATGACATATTCTTTAATTTTAATCAACAAATCGTTTTTCTCTTGTTTCTTAGCTTGTCTTACTTTTAAACAAACAAAAACCTTTAATTATAATGTCTCTATTAAGTTAAAGTTTAAAGTTAATATTTTTCTTGATTTCTCAATCAAAATTTTATCGATCATTGGTAAAAGAAACATGTACTTAAAAATAATCTTTTGATTGTCTCTTATAAGGACATACAATAATAGATTAAACAGTAAGACTAAGTCATGAAAAATTAGTAGTTCTAATTATTTAGGTTTACGGTTGAAGCTAATCTAAGAAGGCTAGCTACTTAGTAACCGATCATAGATTCTGTGATAAAAAAGGTTAGCTAAGTAGAGACGTAGAGATTTGTCTTTAGAAGTCAAATTGTAATCTTGAATTTTGTGTTAACTAGCTTGTCATTGTATTTTCTATCTTTCTTCAAAATGGCAAAGAAAGTCCCAAAAGAGTGTTCAAATATAATTTCTGTGGGGCAAATTGTGAAGATAAGGAAAAGATAACTTGAGTTAGTCAAGATATTAAGTCTGCTAAGGAAAGGCAAGTGGTATAGTCTTCTAAAAAATTTGGAGTGGTTTAATTTATGGCTTCCTGTTGAAAATGAGCTGGTTGATATAATATCTTAAAATGCAAGTACGGAGAGTTTGAGTTTGTGATGGACAATAATGGGTGGAATCCTTAAATTTCCTCTACATGGTGGATGGACCTATGCAATATCAAATATGAGTGAAACATAAACCCGACCTGGTTTCAAAAAGAAATGGCTAGGAAGGAATGGAGATAGTATGAAATTTTGGGATGATATTTCCATGGGTCCAGACAGTTTAAAAATACTGTTTTTTTTTTCAAGGTTGTACCAATTATTGGAAGATAAACATGCTGGTGTAGCCCACATAGTGGATTGGTGTCATAATGATTGTTGTACCAAACAGAGATGGGGAAGAGATTCCTTGTGTACTAGGACGAATTATTTGTTGATTTGAGAAACTTGTTGGCTTCAGTCTCTGTTTTCGGTGCAAAATCTGATGATTGATTGGTACGGAAATTGGATCACTCACATGCTTACTTAGGTGTTATTTGAATAAACATCCCTGTAAACACTTGCAAGGAAAAAGTAAGTAAAGTGAAATCAACTTTTTCATATGATAAAACCTACATATGTATTTTGATTTTTAAAACCTTCTATTAAAGTGTATAAGTTAATTTTAACTTAAAAGTTTATTTTATTTTATTTTATTTTTCTACTTTTTTTTTCTTATAGACATTTATGGAGAAATTTATCCTTTCACGCCTTAGTCTATGAGATAAACTCATTTTTCTCTGCAAATTCAAGCTAGTTTTCGTGTTATAAACTCCCTTGACGAGTTCTTTAAGAAAAAAAGTATTTTGCTCATAGAGTCCTAATAAGTTGCTAACCTATTCGTGGCAATTTTTATAGATAGATTGCCTAAAAGGATGAACTTGTTTAATAGGAAGAGTACATCAGATTTGCTAGACGAGTGTGGACTATGCGGTAACCATTAAGAGGTTTCAGACCACCTTTTATTTCACCTGTTTGTTATTTCACTAGGTTTGATGTTGTTTCTATGCTTGGGTTTTGATTCTTTGTTATTTTTCCAGTAGTAGCTATGAGCCTATGCAACATTTGAGGTTTCGTTGAGAGGAAAGAAGATTAAATACACTATGCAGCCACAGTGGCATTTGGTTTTGTGGATTTTATGGCTGCTTTACAATAATATTTACTTAATGATGAGAGATTTAATTTAATGTTTGTTATGGGCCTCATTAAAATTCAATCTTGCTCTTAGTTTCTATCTTAAAGTAGGTGGGCTTAGTCTTTTTTCAAATTAGTGTGATAAATTGATAATATAATAGAATGTATCAGTAGACTTGGCTGCCGGCTTAGTACAAACTTAGCTTGGATTTCACCAGGGTTAGAGTATTTCTTGCTTTCTAACTTTGATAATAATAATAATAATAATAAAAAGATTTAAAGTGCTCCTTACTCTTACTAATATTTTCATTACTTATAATAAAATACTAAGATTCTAATAAAATATAATAGATAATTATGAAAATCATAAATCATTATATTTTTTAATCAAGATTTATAACTCTATCCTTTCAATTACTTCCTTCGTTTTAAAATTATTGTAGTTTTAATATTTAAAAAATGTTATAAAATAACTTATATTCTTAATTTTTAAAGAATATTAAAATATTTATTTTAATTTATCTTCTAATAAATATTATAATATTGAAAGACTTAATAATACCCTTATTGAAATAAAAAAAATAGATTAAAAGTATTTTAATAAAATTATCCTTTATTAAATGTTATTTATTTTAAATACTTATTTTTTAATTTGTATAAAAAAAATTTAAACATTAATCATTTTGAGACTAAGAGAATATTACTAATCTTATTCTTCTCATCTGATTAAAAAACATAAAAAATACAAAAAAGAAATAAACATCATAATTATTATCATTAAGTAATTTTAATTATAACTATTATAATTATTTTTTATAGATATATATAAATACTTACAAATATTAAAAATATTCATGAATATCCCATTAACAGATATCACAGGAGTAACTTAGCGAGTACCGGAGTAAGTAAATACAGTGCAGTATTTATCCGATGGGTCGAATAATTGCCCCATCACTGTGCCATCCAATATCTAAGAAACAAGCTACCATAGATTGGTCTTCCTTTGAGACTAAATATCAAGTCTTGACTTCTGCTACATATTAGTTGCAAACGCTCCACTACTTGTTGCATCATTTCCAGGTGATCTACTGTTGCAACTAAAGTGCTTTTGGTTAATTCAGTATTTTGTGATCACAACACAATCCAAGATATTTTGTCTCCTTGTTAGAGAAAAATGTTTTGCATGTCTCTTGAAATTAAGAGTTTGAAATTTATCAACCCATTGCTTGAGGGGGAAGGGGTTTATGTTCACATATAGTTAATTAGTAGTTACCATTTTATTGTAATTCTCATTTCTCAATTATCACATAGGCTTCTCATATATGAAATATGTACAAAGTAGGCGATTCAATTACAGTTTTATTCTCATTTCAGAACCAAAATTCTAATGATATATTCACATTATTGATTATTCAATTGTTCAATGCTTAAATTCCAAATTTTAGTCAACTGCAAAGCTGGTTAACTATGATAAGGATTTTAACCATTGGAGCATTATCTTGGCAACCCCTGTGGATTTGACAACTGAGCTATGCCTAGTGCGCCATTGCCTATTGTTTATGATTTATTTTCTTACCAACCTCATTGAATATGAAAAATTAATATTATATGTATATAATATATAACAATTTTTATTTTTTCCTTTTTTATAATTTTTATATATTTTAAAATATATTCTAAAATTACAAAAAAAATATTATTATTTTGTTGTATGTTTACTAATTTTTTTTCCTCAAACTTATGGATGTATATAGGACTTGAAGTTCACAACTTGGAACATGATAAACGTTGATGAAAATATGAAAGAGAGAAATAAGAAAAAAAATTGATAGATGTATGATTTAATTGTAAATTTTATTATTTAAATTTTTAATTTTTACAAATTTTATTAATGTTGGCGTATTACTAAATTAAAATTATAGTTTTTGTAAAATGTTATTGTTTTATTATCAATATAATTGTAAAATATATAAAAATTAAAAAATATGATAATAAATGACATAAAAATTAAAACAAATATAATGATAAAATACACAGAAAAAAAGTTAAATAATAAAATATGTAAAAATTATAAATCATATTAGTAAAATTTCTGAAAAAAAATGGTAAAATTCATAAAATAATGATAATTTGATGATAAAATATATAATTAAACCTAAATGTAATAAATAATATGATAAAAAAAATAAAAATAAAAAATAAATATATGATTAGAATAACTCCGATAACGAATCTAATTCAAAGGAATCATATTGTTATGTCTCTCATGAAAATCCTTTGAATACCTTCCATGAATAAATAAAATTATAGATAAAATATATTTTAGATTCTTTTAAAATTTTAAATATTTGAATTATTTAAATTTTTTTATATTATTTTAGTTTCTTTAATTTTAAAACGTATTCTTTTGTCTTTCTAAAAATAAAATATATTATTTTTAGTTATTTTAATTTATTTTAGATAATATTTTTATTAAAAAATCACTTTAAATAACATTTAGGATTAAAAGTGACATATTCTAAAATTAAAAAAATTTTAAAAAATAAAAATATAAACTAAATATTTATAATTTTAAAAATACTTATAATGAAATCTTTATATTATACACTTTTAGGTTCGTGTCTTTCAATAAATTATATCATACTTTAGTCTATATTTAAATCACAGAAAGAATAGTGATGAAGTTAAGATAGAGTGAACTGTAGTTATCATTATTTTAGCTTATTATTTTTATGAAAAAATATAGTATCTTCATTCCATATATATATATATAAATTAGACAAAAAAGTGAAGTAAAGATTCTGAACATTAAATAAAATGGAATGTATTTCATTAGATTTATTTTAATTATATCTCATTTTAAATAATTACAAAATAAAATATAGTGTTATTACATTTTGTTTTATTTTGTTTCACTTCATTTCATCCTTTTCTAATCCAAGCAGATAATTAATACTGTTTAGTTAACCTTCAAATAAACACGATCTATACTAATACAATAATTACGAGTAAATTTTTGTTAAAATTAAATTGATGAGAGTATCGAAAAAATAATTATCTTTATTAGATATTAAATCCTTTGCAACTTTATTATATTATAAAATTATTTCAAAGAAGAATTCAAAAAATATAAAATGCCATTAGAAAAAAGAATAGAATAATAACTAACAATTAGCAAAATATAATATAATTAAAACATAATTACCTCTTAAATAAGTTACTTGCGTTCCAAATTCTACTCACATGTATACAAAATATTAAATAAAGTCTACTTAAATAATTTCTATACCTTAAAAAATTATTTTATTGTTAAACACATGAATAAATCAACGTGAGATTCTTCTAATTTAATAAGTGATTTTAAATATACGGTTGAATTAAATATTTAAAAGAAAACAATTTATTGTATATAATAGTTTTATTCAGTTTGAACAAAATTAACTTTTTTTATAACATTTTAATCGTGTATGCTTATTTCACTTTGGGCTATTTTTTCTATTTCCTATTTTCAACCAAACATTAAGATCAAGATACCAAAGCATAAAATATTTTATATTCGTGTGCCACCCTGCAAATATATAATTTTTTTCATAAAAAACTAATTTTACAAATATAATTTAAAAACAATGAGTACTCATACCAAATACAAAACAACCCTTGTTAATTATGCACCAAACTTTTTTACTTAGGAAAAAAAAAAAAGAAGAGGAAATAAGCGTATAAAGAAACTTCAAGGTTGGAGTGTGGTCACGAGACCACCGCCATAGATGACAAAGGATGATTGTTTGCAACGTGCTTTCAAAACCACGTCCTGCACTAAAACTTAACAATACTCTTTCTATAACTTTATTATATTACAATTAATTTATTGTACTTTTCATTTTTTTAATGTTAAAATTAATATATTTTTTTATTCTTATACTTTTATATATTTTTCTTTTCGATAATTGAATTTTTATATTAAACATTTTAATTTTTAAATTTTATAAAATATGCCTTTTTTATTTATTTTTATTTTTAAACAATTTATAAAATATATTTTAAAATAAACTAAAAAATTTATATCTTTGTAAAGTTTAAAAACTAAAATATTCTTTTTGAAAATATATTTGTATCACTTATTTTATAAAGCATATTGATTAAAAATATATTTAGTCATTTATTTTATTTTTATCACTTATATAAAATTAACGTAAGATAATATAGCCTGCAACATGCTTACTGAACACTGTTCCCAACACAAATATTATTTCATGCATTAAAATATCGAAGATATCAATAAAAATATGTTTTCTAATAGTGCTGTTACTCGGCAAGCAACAATGATAAAAGAACTTGGATCTATTTGCAGAATTTGATTGAAAAATCATTGAATCAGACATGTTACTGGTTCAGATCTTTACTTTAAAAAATTAAAAAGAGTAAAACAAATTAAAAACTATTGGACTGCGAACTAAAATTAGTAAAAATTAATGGTAGAAAATTGGTTTTAAGTTATTTTTTTAAATGTTTACAATTTATAATTTTATAAAAATATTTTTAAAAGAAAAAAAAACTCACATAATAAATTCTTTGCATAAATTATATTTATATGACTTTTTAGCGTTAATATTTTATTTATAAATCATATAATACGATTTTTATATAAATTTAAAAAACTCTAATTCAATTCTTATCGTTTTATGTTCATATTTTATTTAATATTTTATAAATTAAAAAAACATATATATTGATAGTATAAAGATCTTTTCCTTTGCATTATAATGATAAAAAAAAGATGAAAAATATTTATATAATTTTATAACATCTGAATTAGAGTTTATGTAATTTATTTTAAATTATTTTATATAATATTAATACATACCTAATTTAACGGTAAATAATTCAATATATAACAGATATAAATGAAGAATTTAAATAATTTAATGACCTGTCTACTTTTGAAACGTCAAAGTCCTCTGTTGTCCATGGAGGTGACGTGTTTGAGCTTCTTTCAAAAATTTAAGAAAACAATAATAGTTTCAATTACAACGAGCAGCCAAACATGTATCTCATGCAACTTGGCATCAATCATTAAATATTATGATGAAAGCGCAGTTCTGAGAAAGGTTTCTCCTACGCCACAGAAAGAGGATATTAAACTATTTTCCACTGGGCCCCATCATACTTCACCCATGTGCTTTCACTACGCCAATGTATTAAAATATCATTTCCTACACAATTTCGAGTTCAATGCATTACCCAGGTAAAACCACACGTCAAACTTTAAGTACAATTAACCTAAATTATTTTTAAACTATCAAATATAATTAAGATGTGTCTGTAAGTTAATCTTAATCATAAGGTTTATATTAAAACATTGTGTTACAGTATATATATAGATAATGATACGAAAGTATCTTCTTCTACGTCTAACAGTATATATACAAAAAAATTACATTACTTCATTTTGAAGTTAAACTAGGTGATATTATCAGAATACAGATGCAATGCATATGTAAGACAAGATGTGAGAGTTGATAATAACAATAAATAATAATAAAAACAATTAACAGACGTTTAGTAGTCTACACAATGCATGGCAATTGAGATTAGTTCAATATATTATGACTTTCAAGATTGGTTAAAAATATAGTAGGTCTTCAAGAAATTTTCTTAGCATCCAAGCCTTCAAAAGCTTCCAAGTTGTTTTTCTGGGGGAAAAAATCTGAAACTCTATTTGCAATTTTGATAATCTATTAGGTATAGAATAGATTGGCTTGATTTTCTGCTGTGTTGCCTTGTACTTCTGGCTTTACTCAGTTATCTTCGCAAAAGAGGTTTGAGCATAGGCATAGGAAAAAAGTTAAAGAAAGGGTGGATGGCTAAATGACATGCCTTTGAATGGTATTGTTCATATTAGAGAGCAGGTTTGTAGGATATTTCTAGAGCTCATAGCGAAATCGAGTTCAATAGTTTCAACAATGCACAATATACACTAAAGGCGCCTTAATTAGCTAGATTTGCCAAATTGATTTAAGGCCTATGCACTTCTCGAGGTGCAAAATTCTCAAGCATAACTGTGTGACATGATCTTGTCAACTGTTGTAACATCTCATTTATTTATTTTTGTTATTTCTTAAATAATTTAATTTGAATAATTTATTAGTTAAAATATTAATTTAATCTTAAAATTTTATTTATAATAATTTTTGTGTATGTTTATGTTATTAGTTGAAGTGGTCAAGTGATACTTTGATCATGATACGAAACATATAAAAGTCTACAAATTTTTGGGAATAGATAAATAGATATTTCATGAAAATAAATATGATCAGTGATATGTAAAATTTTAAAGAATCTCTAGAATAAAATATTACTATTATTTACAATATCAAATGCATGCTTTTAAAGGAGAATTTTTAAAATATAAACCACCAAAAATTACTAACTACAAATTGTATATTATCATTTTACTTTCATTTGAATTATGTAACTTGATAAGATAATAAAACATATTAATTTTTACTAATAAGGATTTTTTACTAAAATAAATAAGTATATTTCTTACTATTTTGTGAAATGATTTTCTTAATTTAAAATTGATAAAATTTTGAATAAATCACTTTCATTAGTTTTCTATACATAATCAAATAACCCATATTGATTATAAGAGAAATTTTATTCATTTTTATCATTATTTAAATTAGTTAGTTATTTTTTAAATTTAAAAATCTTGAACGTCTTTCATTTTTAGCCTAATTTTTTCTCTCTCTAACTTGAGAAGATTTTACTTTTTTTTTTTTTACTTCTCCTCTAATTGAAACCCCCCTTCCCCCTCTCTACAATGAGAAGTTGTTTATTGCTTCTTTATATTTCCATTGAAGCTTCACTAGTCAATAACTTTAGTTCTTTAACATTTTCATTGACTCAAGTTCCTACTTCTCTTATTCTTCTTCAACTAGGTTAAGGTTTTTTTTTTTTTTTTCTTCTTTGGCTACAAAAAATTGTGCATTCAAATTATTCCTTTCTTTTCTTTAACTCCATGTTTAAGATGGTAATTGCATTGGTAGATTTGGAGTTTTGAGTGTCATACTTAAAGAAGCTTTAGAAAATGAGGCAAGATTCAAGCTTTAGATAATGGATACTTTATGATACTAGTCTTAGGGACTTGTGGATTGTTTTTTCTTTTTTGTATTCTTGTTAAACATGTGATGGGCAAACTTTTTCTAATGAGTTTAACCCTTTTGAATGTTGTTCTTGGTGAAAATGATTGTTTGTATGTTGAAGCATAAATATTTGTCATTTTTCTCCATTAAATTTTCTATTATTTTTGTGTATGTATAGCTAGAATATTGGGTAGATAAATGTGTTATTATTATGTGTTTTGATGAATCTTTGCTTTGGTTTAAGTTCTAAAGTTTTAGAAGTATTAAAGCCTTGAACTTTGTCTAATAATAAGCTTTAATGAAAACAAATAAAAACTTAACACAAGACAAATTGGGACATAACTGTGTTGGGACAATCGAACTTATATTTAATTCATGTTTATAACTTAAACCTAAAGTCCTATATTTCATTTGGAAGGTTCATGTCGAGTTGATTGCAATCTTGGAACAACTTGGACCAAAAAGCTAATATTAAATTTAAGTTTTTAAAATGAGACACCTAAGTCCAATGAAACCCTAATTTATATAAGTTTTTGTGGGTTAATCTCAAATCATACAATGATTGGATTAGGTTAAAATGACTCTGGTTTAATTCATAGTCAAAATTAAAAGCCTAAACCCTAAATTTCAAAAACATATTTGTATTAGGGAAGTTGGCCTAAGCTTTTATTTTTAAACATCTAGTGAAGAATGAATAAAGTAATGGAGAATACTAAATGAAATGCAAAGAACACTAGGTTGAAGGTCGAGGAAAATATTGTCCTAAATAATATTTTATTTTGTTATTCAATACCTTAACATTATAAAATCATAAAGGAAAACATTTTTTTAGAATATACTTGAAATAGTAATAATAATAACAAAACAAAAGTATGCATGAAAGAAGTAAATATTAATAATTGCATAATTGTTAACTAACAAGTTAGTTCATAATAAACACAATAATAAGTTACAAACTCCCATCCTCAACTACCAAACCCACCTTGACATTATGTCCATACTGATGAGTATCCTCACGGTGATGAGAATGTGAAGCAAAATAACAACATCGTGACAATGAGATATATGCGACTAAGATTAACCATGTTATTATTTTTCTTATGGTAGGTGTATGAAATAATTACTTATATTCTTGCCATTATTTATTACATTAAAAATTATATATTGTCTTACATCACGAACTTACTTTTAATGTTTTAGGTTTTGACTAAGAAAGAAAGTCTTTTTGATTATTAGGTTTTGACTAAGAAAGAAGATTGTTTAGTTTATTACACTTGTGATTAAATTACAATATCAAGATATGTATTAGTTTTAGGCTCCTCCTAACATTTCTTATAAATGGACTAATATTTCTCGTTGTGTTTAAAATATTCAAATTATTTTTAATTTAATTTAAGATTTTATATGCATATATGTGTATGTATACATATAAATGTATATAGCGTGTACATGCATACACATGTAAGTGTATATATGTGCTAATTATTTAATTTACTCAATTCAAAATCATGGGTATCTATAAGTACATAATGAGATAGATATTTAGAGAATCCTCATGTAAAATGCTTTTAAATGCTTATTTGACTTTATTAATAATGTCCAAGAAAGTGGTTATTGTGATCATTAGATTACAATTTTTGTCTAGGATGACTGTTATCGCAAGAGAAACATAATTTTGAAAGGATGGTTTATTGAGTGAAAAAAATATAAGACTTTTGTGTGTCTCTTCAAATTGGGAAGATATGGTTCATAACAACTATTAACTAAGTCCTTTAGTGAAGTGAGTAGTCCTTTAGTAAAGTGAGTATGAGTTAGACTCCACAAGTCTCAAATAACACTTTATGTAGTGCCTTCAAATGTGTATAGTATTTATATATAGGAAAAAAAATGACATATTTATGATACTGACAACTTTAATTTCAAATATTACTAAAAAAATTCTCTTGACTCAAAGGTAACATACTTTTATTGATTCTTTATAGTGATTATATTGATTATATTAATTGAAATTATTATTTATCAATGTTGAGGCATACATGGACTCCTTCAGGTAAATATAGTGTTTATTTCTATAAATTCTAAACAACATTTACCAAATATTATGGATAAATTCTATTATTTTTCTATCTTATTAATATATAATTTATATTAACGACTACATGTGTGATTGCTAATAATATTTACCAGTAAATATATTATTGTCTAATTTTCAATTGTTGGATAGTTTTAGAGATTACCAGTAACTTTTAAAAGTTATCAGTAATAATAAATTTTATTGAGGTACCATAAAAATAAATAAATTGTGTAACTTTTTATTTGTATATTGATTATTTAATTGATAAATTGATTTTTTTATCTAGAAATTTATTAAAACAAAAGGAACAAATGGACTTATTTTGGTGTAGGGTGTTAATACACTCCAACTAAAAAAATGTGCGTTTGTTAGCAAAAAGAAATTAATAAATTACAATGTAGTGAAATAGTAATAACATCATAAATAGGTCATAATGGTGAAAATGAATACACGAAGGTAAGAATGAGACATGTGTTAGACAATATAGGTTAATGGTAAGGAAAATTATATCCTATGAGCTTAATGAGAAGTGAGGTCATAATAATATATAAAAAAAAATCATTAGTAGGGTAGAATCAACTTAGAATCTTTAGAGCACTTACTAAGACTTATGTCTCATCCTTTATATTTACATGTTTTTAGGTTGAGTTAGTGAACATCCTTTAAAAAAAGCTTGGAATCGCTTAAAAAGAAGATGATTGAGTTTGTTACCTCCCAAGTAGCAAGAATTGTTTAAGTTTATATATATTTCTTTATCTAACATACAACACTTGATGCAAAAGTTTGTAATAAATTTTATAATAGATTCATGCTTTTAGTTTTCTCTTGATCTTTAATGTATTTAAATTCAAAGTTTTCATGTCTTAAAAATCTAGGAGCAAGTTAAGGTAGCATCCTCTAGGAGGTTAAATTATATGTCTTTTGAACTAGTTTAAAAATAACATTTATGTTAAGAGTTACACTTAAATTTGTTTTAAAGTTCAAATGATATGTTGCTAAAACCTTGGATGATCTTGTTGTCTTCTTTTTAAAACTATTGTTCAACACTTGTTTTTGTAAAATATTTCAACACTTACTTAAACTTCAAGAAACATAATTTAACCTTCTTATATTTTCATGTGGATCTTTCATACTCAATATTAAATATATAAACTTAACTTGTGAAATAAATATCATTGTTTGATACAACTTAATCCAATAATTTATATTCCTATTCTCTAATATGATAAATTCTTTTTACCTTGTCTCCAAGACAAGTTTAAGATAAATATAATACAATTCTCGATAATCATTAATAACAATACAACAAACAACAATTTAATCACATTTCCTCACACAAAACATTATTGCAATAATTTTTTTCTCCATATTAAGTCACTATTAACTTAATTTAAGTTAAAACTTGAAATTTAATAAAAATAAAAGTATGAAGCATATTTTTAAAAATCTAATTAGTTATTTTTAACTGGTCATAATAAAAGTTGTAAAGTTGGATGTAACTAATTGTAACTAAAAGATTGTATTATGTATCTACTAAGTAGATTAAGATAGATTGGTTTGCATAAATTTTATTTAATTATGTATTTTTTAAAGAAAAAATAATTTATATACTAAGAGTTAAACAATTTTACACTATCATTCAATTACAATTGATCATATAAAATAATTTTGTTAACTTTTATAGTAATCATATAAAAAATCATATCAACTATATGACTTTTTATTAAATAATAATATAAAATGATTTTATACTATAAGTACATAATTATTAATTTTTTTAATTATAATAATAAAATAATTTTTACTTGAATAATTTTAAAAAAATCACTCATTTTGAAATCACTTCTTTTTAAGCTTAAACAGACCTTAATCTTACTAATTGAATTACCTCTAATTTTAACAAGTGTAAGAATTATAAAATAAAATAAAACACAACAGAAAGAAAATTACCATATGCTACCCATTGAATCATCGTAAATTGGTCTTTTAGCTTGAATGCAAGTGTGCTCCCACGCTCTCCAAACGCGAGTTACGCTATACCGTTGAGAGCTATTTTCCTTTTTATATCTGAATTTTCTTTTTACGGAGACCAACGAGACAGAGAAAAGGTGAACTGGGCTCACTGATTTTCCATAAATTTTAGTTTCCACTTCTACCCTTACCTTCATTTGTGTACCCTCGAGTAAAGCGAGATGAAAATAGGAACATTATGGTAATTTACGTCCCATATGCAACATTGGCCTGGTTTTCGAAACTGAATCTGACGACACGACATAATGAAAGCTTTTTAGAGGTTCGAAAATATCGAGGCAGATGTCGACGGACGAGATTTTCAGTTGGAACACCAAAACGTATGGCTGAGATGCTTAGCAATGTGTTCTACTTCTACGGTACACTTACAAAAAATTAGAGTTGACACTCAATTTTATTTTATTTTTAAATGTAGGTAACCTAAGTTTTATAAGATTGTTTTTATATAAGATACATTAGTTCCTTCATTAATAGATCTTTATTTATTTAACTTTCTCATATAACACTACATTATTATTTTTTTTTATCGTGTGGAATGTTTTATAAAATGTTAAATAATAATCCGATTTGATCTTTTAAAAATACATAACTTAATTTGATTTTGAAAACTTGCATTATTTTTTATAACTCTCTCTCTCTCTCTCTCTCTCTCTCTTTTGGCAGCTTTTGATAACTCTCTCATGCCTTGTTCTTACTACTACTTTACCACCACCAAGCTCCAAAACCGTCCCAACATCTTCCTTCACTAGGCACACAAACTTTGCTCTTCATGTGAAGCTAAAAGGCTCTCTCACTAACTACCTGAAGCTTGCCCTTTACTTGTGTACAGCACATTTCCTTTCTACTTCTAGTCATTTTTAAAAGCAAAGGCATAGAGCATGACCTAGTTCTAGGTTGTTGTCTGATGATAAGCTTTCTCTTTTCTTTATGAGATTAGACACTTCATGATTTTGTGAAGTTGGGTGTGTTGTACATGGTGAGATGTTACACACACACACACATGACACCAATGAAAAATGCAAGGCCTCCTACATTTGTTTTAATCTTCATTGTTAGAATGATCCTAATGTTGTAAAGAGTTATATATCAATAATTAGGACATCAATAAATTAAGTCAAGGATAAGTGTCATCATTTGTTAGCAAATTATGCCACTAACTATTCCTATTAGAGATTAGGATAAAGATTATCAGGATGGCATAAATATAATTTAGATTTCAAGAGTTGAGTTCAAAATTTTAATAAATTGTCTTTCCTGCATAGGTTGAACTTTCGAGAAAATGTTGTGATTATAGATATTTTTCAATAAATTTTAAATGTTCTTTACTGTTCTAGATCATAATATAAAAATCTTACAAGATTTATTATCATACGGGCAAGAAAGATTAATTGACAAATTTGTAATACAAGTTAATGAAATTTAAATTTATGCGCTTGAGTCTCCCACTTTCTACTCTGAAAACCTTAATGTATATAAATAATATAAATAAAATTATTCTAGATAATGTAAAATTTTTGCCTTTTAAAATATAACTAAATACAACCATTAACTATAAGAAAGATTGATCGCATTGTATTTTCGAGGATTGATTCTAAAAAATTTATATATAATGCTAAGAATGAAAATCAGGATTCTGAGCCAAAATTCTAAAATCATATACGATGAAAGGTGAATTATGTGCATTAGGAAATGGAAACTGATTTGACTATTTCTAAACTTTCCCAACACGAAGAAAGTTATGGTTTCCAACTCAAAGCACAAAGTTGGCAGTCTCGTTTAAGACTCTACATGCAACTATTATGCCAACAACATTTTAAGTTTTAAGTACCAACTTATGTCAAGTACTTTGTTTAGGGACTAAACTGGGTCGTTTAGTTGCGAAAATTATTTTAGTTTTTATTTTTTATTTTCATTTTTAATTACAAAAATATCATCTTATTTCATTTTATTTCTAATTTTAAAAAGTATACATAATAAGCAATAAAAATAGAAAAAGAAAGAAAGAAATATAAAATACAATGTTACTTGATTTCAAAGATATAAATGTAATTATCCTATTTTTTATGATAGAAGAATTCACTACAAAATTAGATTGTCTTATTATATTATAAAAAAATACTTTTTAATTTATTTTTTAATAAAACTACATTTTGTTTTATTCAAAAATCTAGTTTCTAATATTTATAATTATTTTAAATTAATATTTATATATTGTATATTAATTGCTTAAAATTTTCATTTTTTAATTATTGAAAAATATTTCAAGACCATGAGATAGGTTAAATTTTTCAAAAGGCATTTCTAGTCTCATCAAAATCTTTCAAGTATTAATTTAATAATTTACTTGTTTTTTCTTTCCTTTTTTCTAATGTTAAGAATGCTCCAAAACTCAATCTAACCGTTTTGATTTAATGATCAAGTCCCAAATACTTTGGTGGAAATTTTGCTTTGTGGTTCATTAACATTGACAAATGCTTATTATGTAATGAAACCCAAATCCATCTTGTTAGCGATTATTTGCCTTTTGTATTTGCACGATATGACTAAAGTTGGATATGTTCTAAGAAACTCTAAATTCTTATGGTATCTCTGTATAATCATTACTAATAACAATTTAACCACTAGGACTAATCCAGTAACAAAGGATTTAAGTAGTTTGCACAAAATTTTAATTCCGAAGTTTATTATTGTTATTTCAAAAAGAGAAACTAATAACAATCGCAAACACATTTACGTATGTTATCTTATCTTATATCTATGAAGTATTTATTATACATTTATAATTTCTATTTTACCATTCAACTAATTCCTTTTTACTAAATTGGTTCATTTTAATTATCAAATCCCAAATCTTAATTAAAAAACACAAATATTAAACCATTTGTGCTCACCACATTTCTTATATATATATATTTAGATCACTTATTTATTTAGTGTCAAACCCCCACATTATTTTTTACCCGTTTATCCTCTTATTTTACAAAGGTTATATGTCAGTAATTGTCAAAGACTAACGTCATCATTCCTTGATTGACGATAGTTCATACTTCCCTATGATGGGTCAATTTCTTATTCCTGCCATAACTTTTTTGAATCAAAGAGTGTTATATTAAACGTGGGGATATATAAGTATAGATTGATAATCATTATGCGACGCTATGTATTAATATTAGCTGCTAAGAGATGTTTTATGAGCCAACATATTGATGATTGGTTGATTTGGTGAGATTTCAACGAGGCATCATCACAAGTAGAATAACAACGCGGCAGTTTTTTTTTTCTCTTCCTCCACAAATCATTTACGAAAGCTTATTTAAATTAATTTTGACTTCTTTGGCCAATGTTTGACGTGGTCTAATTGATAGGAAGGTGAGGAGTATAGTAAGGAAGGATGAAATGCATAAATATCTGATAGAAATAATAGAATTCTTGTGTACTATGGATGTACCAACAAAGCCAAAAAGGAATTAAAGGCCTTGCAGTTCCTTTCTTCTAGCCACCAAATGTTTTGAGATACAATTTATATAGTATTTTCAATATTGTTTTTAGTTAAATTATAATTTTATTTTAATAATTATATAATAGCATTTGGTATTAAAAGATGTAATGCCTTAAGCTCAACTTTTGTAAATAAAATAATAAAAAAGCTTTACTCACTTAACATACGAGCTTAGCTCAAAAACATGTTGGATAGAGAATTTTAAAAATCAATTTTGAAGTAGAATTTAAATATCATATACTAACATAATAGTTTGTATAGATATCAATTTTAAAAAATAAAAAAAGATATATAAGTAATTTTTTAAATAAAATATTATGAGTTTAAGTGACATAAAAAAAATTATCAAAAGTGTAGATCAATTAACATTGCATTCAAGTTTAGGTAATGATTTCAAATTTAAATTCTAAATATATAATTACATTTAATACTAATTTTTTTTATCCATAATAATTTTATTTAACTCAAATAGAATTATTTCTCGTAAAAGATATTAGTAGTCTGTATAAAAAAATACCAATAAAAATAAAATATTTAAATTTTCTTTTTAATCTTTTAAATTGTGTCATCCTAAAACTTTAGTATGTGTTCTATCTCTATTACACCTCTCTCTCCTATTCTCCCCTTTTATATGTCTCTATTTTTTTTTTTAATCACTCTCTCTTTTTTTTCTTTTTCATCTTTCCCCCACTCCCTTTCTCTTTTGTGCATATACTTCTCTTCCTTCCTCCCTCTTTTTCTTCCACACCATTCTCCCCTCTCATTCACAAACTATATTATCTAAGAGTATTTTTTTTATCCATTATTACAATCAATCTCTTTAAATAAAGTCTTAAATTTACAATTTTATAAACAAAAAAATTTAAAAAAACTTTACTTACAATAAAAGTGTTTGATAAAATTAATTAATAAATTAGTTGATAAATTTTAAATTATATATATATATATATATATAATTTTCAATAAGTCATCGTCTCAAAAAGTAAGATAATAATTTGATTTAATTAAAATTATTTATAAGATTAAAAAAACACAAACATAGTTGAACACATGATTCCAAAATTTGATATAATTAACATTGTGTTTGGTTTCAATTATTTCTATATCTTACACGTGTCCATTTAAAAACAACATGTTATATCTTCTACATATTCCATCCAAAGAGACATGATCTTTGCATTATACGTGCGTCTTCGACATGTTTTTAAACATGTACTAAAAGGATTTCTAATCTTTAACCATGCGATGCAAGTAAAAAAGTTTGTTAAGAAATAGCATAGTGACAACAAATAGTGAAGCAGTAATAATTGAAGCGTTGATTGTTGTGTATGTAAGAATGATAAAATAGATAAAAAGATTTTTAAATTAAAAAATATAAAAAAAAATCAAATAAATTAATGAGAATAATATTCAAAAAAGTAATTTACAAATTAATTTATTTTATAAATAATTGGAATAGCTTGTGAAAATAAAGTATAGACTACTAAGATACACGTATACCAAACACTTAGAGTTTAATGCAGCTTGCAAATATCTATGTTATCACGGAATTTTGTTAAACCTTGTAATGAGGAAACAAAACATGGTTGACAAAACAAAAGCCCCTGTTATAATTATTTTGAGGTTTTAATTAGTTGCTTCTATTAAATATATGTGCACACAAATATTTCTCCTTTTAAGATCTGTTGACTATAGATATCAAAGCCATGTCTAGATTTAGTGGCACTCTAATCGCTCTTGTTCTAAAGGTTTATTCTGTTCGTATATGAACCAACTTAGCTCAATCAATTTGTTCAATCTGTGGTATGTAAAATAATGTCCACACACATTACCTATTATTAACGACATAACTACTTAAATTTTGTTCAAAACCCCTGTAAAGAAATCCTCAGTTAATTATAAGTACATCATTGATTAAATGTTAGATTTTTATTTCATGAAAATGATGTGTGTCAACTATCATTACTCTATATGTACCCAAAGAAAAACTATCATTACTATATAATCTCTATTGCTTTGCATGGACAGATTGACTTATTAGTTGCAATCAAATTGCGTTTTTAAGGATATTTTTTTATTTAACTTTTGGTATTTATAGTTGTACCAATATTTTTTTTATTTTTATAGCTTAACATATCTTATTTTAGTTTTTAGATTTGTTACTTTTTAACTCATTTAGTATTTGTAGTCTAAAATTACCTAGTATTATTACATTTAGATTCTTCAAAATCATTACATAACAAAAATTGACAATACAAAATTGTTAATTATTAACTATTTTAAATTAAATAAAAATTATTTTTTTCTATTTTTTTTCTTATTTTTCGTTTTCTTAGTAACTGAGACTAGTATTTACCATAACTAGGATAAAGTCATATATGATGGCTTTCGTGAACAAGTTAAAAGACTTCTTAAAGTTGGGATAAACATTACAGTAATCGTATTAGAATTATTTTCCTATTAAAGCAACAATAGCACCTCTCATAGTGACCACAATGTCTCCCACAATGCTCACAATTTCTCCCACCACAAACTACACAGTAGTGATATTGTGTAAGGTTTGGATTGTTGAAGGAAGTCACTATTTGGTAATTCTCATATATACTTACAAATTTGTAATATTTACATGTAATTATTTAATATCTCTTTTCTTTTTGGCTCTATTTGTACTCAATTATTGATAAATAAAAGTTTTAGAACAAAACCTTAGTTTTCTTTCTTTTTGCATTTAATTTCTTTTGTTTTTGGTATTTGTAAGGAAAGATGTTGAAAGACCTATTAGGATCAGAGCAAAAGACTAAGAAATAACAGACTTTTGCTTAAGCGAGCAAGATTGATTTCTCTCACTTAAGTGTGACCTAACTGGAAATGTGAATTTGGTTTCATTCTTACTTAAGCGAGGCTTCTTTGGGTTGCTTAAGCGCCTATATATTGGAAGCTCATTTTGCCTTTGTGTCTACTTAAACAAAGTCACTTAACCTCACTTAAGAGAAATTATGTTGTTATTTTTCTCTAACCTTGCTTAAGTGAACCTTTATGATTGACAGAAAAAGCCCAATTTTGAAAGTCTAGAGGTATAAAAGAAAACTTAGAGCATAGAGAAAAGATTTTGAGTCTTTACACTGAAAAGTCTGAGGTCAAAGATAGTTGGTGGTGGCTTCCATACTTTTAGGATTCTTCTCCAATAATCTCTTCATCGGAGTCTTCCTTTCCCTTAGCTATGAATAACTAACTTCATTCTTCATTGGAGTTTAATTTAATCTCTCCTAATTTCATGTAATTACTCATTTGTGATTTAATAAAGAATTATTATTGTTTTCTTCTATGGTTAATGTTTGTTTTTGGCTTGATCAAATAATTGCATGACTTTACATGTTTAATTGTAATTAGGAAATTCAATTGAACTACATACTAAACAGAGATTGTCAATAATTTTTAAGCTTAAGGAGGGTAAAAAGGATTATTCATTGTTAATCATAATTTTAATGATGGTCACTTGACTATGCGAATCAAGGAATTGGTGGAGTCAAGGAACTTAGGTTCTTTCGCTTAAGGAATAAATATTAGAATAATTTTATGGTTAGTGATAACAATTTATTAATTAACTAAAATTATATGATTGTATGAAAACACAATTTTAAAAACTTAAATATCGATGATCTCATTCAATACATGACAATTACCTATCACATACTACATGTTTGATAAAATCACAAATCTTTTTCCTTTCTTGCAATTTAATTATTTGCATTATTTACATTGTGTTCTTACACCTATTTTTGTAGTCTACTTAATTATTGTAAATACCTAAGTATTAAACAAATCTATATAAATATGATTCTCTATTTACTCTTTATTAATTGTATGATTTGGTACACTTGTTAGAACTACAACAAGTTTTTGGCGTCGTTGTCGAGGGTTTGTTCTAATATTTAAGTTTTTGTAGTTTTAAGTAGACTTAAAAAATTTAATTTTCTACAATTTTAATTTTAATTTCTCTTTATTTTTTGTTTACTAACATATGCTCATAGTTTCTCAAGTTATTTATGTATTAGTGTATGCATGGTACTCCTGCTACTAGAAGTAAAACCACTTCTAACGATCTTATTTTCATCCCTAAAATTGAGAAGGTTGCTTAAAAACTAGGTGGTCAAATAAGGAAGGCTAAACAACTACAAATACAAGAAGCGCGTGAGGGAAGTTATTTTATTCTCTTGATTCATTGTCTCTCATCATAGAAGAACCAACTATGATAGATGCACATAGTGACAATAGAAGTGGAGGCAACGATACTAGAAAAGATGATAGGGAGAAACCTAGAAGGAGGATGTTAGCTGACCATTTTACTACTGGTGGTCCACAACAACACTTTAGCATTGTCAAACCAAGAGTCAATCGAAGGAGGATAAAGATGAAGCCAGCCTTGCTCACTCTTATCAATTCATACACTTTTTTTGGTCTTGACAATGAACACCCTTACAACCACTAAGCTACATTATATGACTTGTTAACACTGTGAGGATGACTTCAGCTTAAGAGGAAAATCTCTACATGAGACTTTTCCCATTTTCTTTAATGAGAAGAATTGCAATGTGGCTTAAATCACAACCACTTGGGAGTCTCACCACTTGGGGGCAATATAGAAAATAGATTTTTACTTAGTTCTCCCTAAATATTAAGCAAAGTCAGCTAAAGGGTGCAAAGTTAGCAAAGTCAGCTAAAAGGTTCTTAAACCCTAAGCCCTAAACATTGGACAAAGAAGTTATGAGCCTTTATATGAAGCTTGGGAGAGATTTAAAGGTCTTCTAAGGAATTTCCCAAATTATAGGATCAACGATGTTGATCAACTTTACATTTTCCTTGGAGGACTACAGAGCCAGACTAGAAAAAATGCTAGATGCAACAATTGGAGGGTAGAGTAATCAAGAAAAAGTAACTTGAGGAAGTCATTGAATTAATTGAGTTTGATTGATAGTGATTTTCACAACCTAACATGATAGAGTCTCTTCCACCTAAAAGGGAGTTCTAGAGCTTGGGTCACATGATAATCTCTTTGCCCAAAACAAGCTCCTCATACAACAAATGAAGGCTCTCCAGTTGCAAGTGATAATACTTCCCAACAATTTCAATCCTTGCATATATCTTACTTATCCCAACAAAATTATGAGTTGAGTATTTGTTGAGGTAGTTGTTCTTTAGAAAATCTCCAATTTATTGTAGGTTCACAAGAGGAGGAAGTAAACTATATGGGGAGGTCTAACAACTATGAAAGAGGAAGGCAGAACAAATATGGGACCAATTATAATCATAGCGAATTTCAAATTCATCTTAGAGAGGTAAGAAATTAGGATGATTATGGGCCCTCAGATAGGCAATAAAAGCCTAATGTATATGATAGTCAAACAAAGCTGGCAAATAGTTTTGCTAAGTTTGTCAAAGTATCAATTTCTAATCAAAAGATGACTGACTCCTTTCTTAAGAGCTTGGAAACTTAGATGGAACAGTTGGCCAAACAAGTGACAAAGTTTAAAAAACACACAAAGAGTGGATTATTAGATAACACTTAAGTCAATCCTAAAGGTACATGTTATTATTACTAGGAATGGTGGTGAGTATAACATTGTGGGAGAAAAGAATAAGAATCCTAAGAAAAATGTGCAATTCCAAGAGAATAATCAAAACAAAATAGAGGAAGAAAAAAATAGTGAGAGCAAAGAAGAAGTGGTAGTTAAGGTTGTTACAAAGAAGAAAGTAAAAAATTGACGTACAAAGAAAGAGAAGATGAAATCCAAGTTCCCTTTTACTACTGAGCTTCCTTATCATAAGAGTCCTACAAAGAAGGATAAGGAAAGACAATTTGCCACTTTTTAGACATCTTTAAAAGGCTCTAGATCAATATCACATTTTCTAAGACTTTGGAACAAATGCCCACATGTGCTAAGTTCATGAAGGAATTCTTGATAAAGAAAAGAAAATACATTGAAAAAGATATCATTGACCTTGTAGTGGGGTGTAGTGCAATAATCCAAGAGACATTACCCTCGAAGCACAAAGATGTTAGAAGTTTCACTATCTCTATCTCTATATGGAAACCTTTTTGTTGACAAAGAGTTGATTGATGGGAATTAACATTAATATGATGCCCTTATCTATGCTAAAGAGAGTTGGGTGTAAAGGTGAAGCCAACTCGCATGACACTTAGCTTACATATCGTTTTGTCAAGAATCCCTATGGGATGGTGGAAAATATGTTGGTAAAGGTAAAAAAAATATTTTTATTGCAGATTTTGATTCATGGATATTGCATAGGGTGCTAAAGTTCTTATTATTTTGGAAAAACCCTTTATGAATACTACTAATGTTATGATTGATGTTGGAGAAGAAAAATTCAAGCTCTTAGTGCAAGATGAAGACATAATATTCAATGCCTTTGATGCCATTACCCAACCAATTGTTGAAGGTGCTTGTTTTCAAGTAAATGTGCTTGGTGTTATAGAGGAAAGTGTTTGATGAAAGTTAAGTACTTGTTCCTCCCCCAAGGATGAGATCATTGAGGAGCCAAAATAGGAAATTTGTTTGGGACATTGACCTTCTTTACAAAACTCTTAGCTGAAATTGTTTGCAAGAAAGTCAAAAAAACCAAGCGAAAAGACCTCTTTTCCACTAAGGAGAGCCAACCATATAAAGAGGTAAAAGTGAAAGGTCTTTTTTTCATAAGAGTTTGGCTTCAAGAAGGTTAAAGGACCAAACACTACCTTGGGGATAAAGCTAACTACCTCACCAAAGTTCTTCATATTGGTGACCGTTAAGGTCACTCACCCGTCAAACTAGTGATGTTAAAGAAGCGTTTGTTGGAAGGTAACCAATCTTGTATCCTTTCCTTAGGTTCTTCCTTTTATTTTGAAGTTGTTTGTATGCATTTTACTTTTATTGCATTTGTACAGTTATGCATCTAACTGTGGGTCCAAGCTAAACAATATTGTTTAACTTGACCTAAAATATTGACATTAGAAATTAAGACCTCTACAGAGGCTCGCTTAAGCAAAACCCCTCTAAAAAGTATAAATCTTCTCTCTGGTCGCTTAAGCGAGCCAAAATGAGTTCGCTTAAGCGAGCTTGCACATAATAGTAAAATAAATAAATAAATAATTGGGGGTATAGGATTTCAAAATAGAAATTCCAAAACTCTATCTCTTTTCTCCATTTTCATTCTTCACCTCCCACACACACACTTAAGGCTTCATTGCCATAATTAGCTCTACCTATTCTCTTGTTCTTCCACATTCTTTGCATTAATCTTTTATCACTTGACTTTCTTTTTGCTGTTGAATTTAAAGTTTAGGATAAAAAGGATTGATAACTGTTAAATTCTAATTTTAATGTTGGTCACTTGATAACGTGAATCAAGAAATTGGTGACAGAGTTAAGGAACCTAAGTTTTTTCACTTAAGGAATTAAGGTTAGAATAATTTTATAGTTAGTGATAATAATAACTTAATTAAATACAATTATATAATTAAATGAGAGGATAAATTCATGAAGCTAAACCCCAATAATCTCAATTCATACATGACAATCACCTACTATATATCATGTGTTTGATAAGAGCACAATCCATTTTTCTTTCGTGCAATTTGATCTCTTG
Source organism: Pachyrhizus erosus (assembly GCA_026544285.1). Taxonomy (NCBI): domain Eukaryota; kingdom Viridiplantae; phylum Streptophyta; class Magnoliopsida; order Fabales; family Fabaceae; genus Pachyrhizus; species Pachyrhizus erosus. Next base: position 10,752 of record JAMLFT010000695.1, on the reverse strand, counting down.
CATTTTTACATTTAAGTTTTTATACTCACTTTTGTGGTCTTTACTTAATTTATGTAAATACTTTAGTCTTAAACAAATCTCTGTGGAAACGATACTCTACTCACTTTTTATTACTTGCATGATCTAGTACACTTGTCAAAATCCCAACAAGTTTTTGGCATCATTGTCAAGGATCGAACTTGAGTAGCATGCATGACAAGCAGGATTACTTACCACTTAAATTAAAAAAATATAAAGTTATATTCTTTTTATTTTCCCTTTTTCTTCCCTTTTCTTAGTAAATGAAGCTAACATCTATCATAAACAAGGTAGAGTCATGCACGATAACTTTCATGAACAAGTTGAAAGACTTGTTGGCGTTGGGACAAACCTTGCAACAATCGTGCTTGAAGTGCTTCCCCACTAAAGCAACACCATCACCTCCTATAGTGACCACAATGTCTCCCACAACGATCATCATTCCTCCCATCATGAACTACACATTAGTGATATTGTGTAAGATTTGGGTTGTTGAAGAAGGTCACTATCTTCGCAAACATGTTAAATAGGAGTGCCGAGAAGTTGTCACTAAGATAGGATGATGGAGGGCACATAAAATGGTCGAAATGTGCAACAAAGAATTTAGAAGTTGATAAAGGAAAAAAAATCCTTAGTGGCGAGGGAAGAAGAAGGAAAAAGAAAATTAAGAAAAAATTTTGTTTTTAATTTATGGTCATTAAAAATTGTCAAAATCTTTTTAGTAATATTATGCTGCCAATTTCAATTTTGTAGTAATTTTAAAGAATTTATTTGCAATGATATTAAGTTACTTTAGATAACAAGAACCTAAAAGATTAACAATTACAATTCTAGGAATCAAAATGATATGTTTTAAACTATAAAGACTAAAAAACAAATTGTTACTATTATATGGGACTAAAAATATAATTAAATCTTTTTTTAACCTCTCGAAAAACTACAAAAGAAGAATTTTGAGTAGCATGATTTTAAATGGCTACAAGGCACAACAAGAATAACAAGTATATGTACAAGTAATGGATATTTATAAATATTTGAAAATCATAAAAAAATCATAATATACTTTAGGGTAAAAGTTATTTTTCATCCTCTAAAATATTAAAATTTAGTTTTTGCCCTCCCAATTTTTTCTATACCATGGTAGTCCTTCAAAATTCAAAATGTATTGCTTTCGTCCAAGCATCTAATATTGTTAAAATAGTACTGATGTGGCTAAGGGAAGTCCGATGTCAGCATTGTTCACACAAACATTTTAATTATATAATTTTTATAATGTTCTATTTTTATGCTCCTACAAATTTTTTATCAAATAAAGACAATATATAATTTTATTTTCAAATAATAATATTTTATTTGAATAAATAAATTATGAACTGAATTTAATTTTAATAAAAAAGCACAAATAATTGGAATCAAGTGTTAAACTATTTGTAGTAGTTAATCAAAATAATTTTCTAAAAGATGTCAATCCATCACCTGAATTTTTATTTATATATATATATATATATCATTTATCTCATGATAAATTAAGCATTGACAATAATTTTCACTTGCCCAAATCTTCAAAAATTCATTATGTTCTTTACATCACAAGTTCAATCATCCAACGATCAATTTTTCTCTTATTTACCCCTCCCTTAACTATTAAAAACAAGATAAACTTTTTTAAATTAAGATATTTAAAATATAAAAGTGAAACAATTTTCACTTTATAAACTAATTTTAAATTGAAATAAACTCAAACCAACATTCTAAGAACATATTTTAAATTTATTAAAAATATCACTCACTATATCATCCACACAACTAGTTTAAAAGTGTTGCACATGAAAAAACATATTAAAAAAAAATTAAATCCTACATTAATTTAAAATAATATAATATCAAAATAAAATATATAAGTAAAAAATAACCTTCGCCTTATGAATTAATTCTTAGAATTGAATTATACTCATCCACATTAAAGATGTTTAGTTAGCAAATAGCAACATTTCATTTTTGTTTTTGGTACATTGGCAGTGTCCAATGAGTCCAAACAATATTCTTTAAACAAATTTTTTTTTCAATGAAAAATTCACCTCAAGGCCGTGTTATTTCTTTAGTTTGCAGTTACAAAAAAACCTAATACAAACAAGTCATGACAGGAACTGTATCAAACACTACCATTGTCATCTCTACATCAAATTGTTTAAACTGATAAGTAATTATTATGTCCTAAAAATCAGACCTATATATAACGCCTAATTGTATGGTGCAACGTGCAGACTTAGGTCGCGCTAATGAAACATCATTGCTAAGTTGACATCACCAAATTTTCCTGTGTAGACCAAGAGAAAATTCAACGTTTTCTTATCATTCATTTCATTTTCTAATTTAAAAATAAATAAATAAATAAATAAAAGGAGTCAACGCAAGTGCATTAAATAGTTTCCTTAGGTTGTATTTTGAGGGTAGTTTAAGAAAACGTTTCGGATATGAAAGTATGAATCCACTGCACGAGGACTTGTATCAAAACATGGCCAGATTCAAAAACTGTTCTATGGCTTGTCTGCCAACATTTCAATTTTTGAACACACTGGTGAATTCTTGTTAAATCAATACCCAGTTTTATATTTATGTCAAACTCTTAAATTACAAACAGAAGAATTATAGCTGAAGTGGGTGTCTTCCTTAAAGACTACAAATGAACCAATTATTTTCCTTCCTGTTTTCTAGTCAACCAAGCATACAATTTCGATATAAACCCAATTGAATGTTAAAACAAAATTAAAAGCAATGTTCTACAACAAAACACCTGCAAATATACACAATTGAATTGACATATTATTTTTATGCCACATATTAAAATCATGTATCCCAAATTCAGGTCATCATACATTACTCAAGAAAGAATAGACTATACCATAAGGAAATAAAGGCTGCATTCTTAGCTAAATTGTTCCTTTCTTACTAAGCAATTTGCTTTGTGTTCAAGATAACAAAGAAACAGTTACCCATCTTAGATGATGGGAATGGGGAAAGGCATAATTACTACCCATATTCAAAGTGACATACTAGTAATAGAACTATAGAATGGTAGATTCCAACCCATATAGTTAAGAAAACATTTGGGTTCTGGATCTCATCAATAAGCCTAAATTACACAAACAATTACATAAACTGCAATGTAAGTTACCATGCACCTTTAAAAATATAAGGTAATTAGCTTGTGCTGCTGCTCCTCAGCATCTCCAAGTAGAAACTGAGATGAGTTCTTTCCTTTGCCAGCATAGAACAAGAGATGAAGGTTTTCTCTCCACATGAAATCCCCTTACAGGTGCCCTCTGAACTAAACACTCAGCTTGAGCTTCTGTGAAGTTGCTAAATGTGAATGGAGAGAATCCAGATTGTATAAAGAGGTTCCTCCAAGGGGGTAATTTTTCTTGAGAATGGTGGTGACCAACTATAATTTTCTTAATGGCTGGTTGGATGAAATGCCTCTCAATCTTCTGGAGGACATCAAGATTCACATTCACCGCGTCCAGCGATTCAAGCAAGGCTGAATAACATTGGAGAACATGGACTACATTGATGGGAAGAGGTACATCAATTCGATCACAAATTCTGTCCAAAGTGACCACAACCTTTGGCCTGAGCTGTTTCACAAAGTGAAGAACTGATGGGAACAATGATGGACAGTTTGTGAAACTTGAAACCGGCATATTCACCACAATTGCCTCATTATCAAAGAATTGACCAAGCAGTGGACAGGAAGGAGAGTTCAATGATTCGATACCCAAAACATTGAACTCAAACGACACGTTGATATCTTTCGCGTATTGAATCAAATTCTCTCTAGTGAAATTGAGCTCAACCTCATCACAAGTGGAGGGTGATACAATGGCAGTGACTTTGAGTGATGGTGCACCACTACTTCTCAAGGCAAGCTCTTGCATAAAAGATGACCACTGCACTCCAAACCCAATATCAAAATCAATAATATGAATTCGGTCAAACCTTTCCACAGCTTCAATGAGGGCTTGGTTGCAAGTAAAATTGGCAAACTGAACAACAGGTGATATCTCAGAAAAGGACTTATAAGCTCCAATTTTGAATATCAAACTAATTGGTGAGAAAGGCATGAAACGGTGAGCATTTGAATGAAGCAGTGACATCAAGGCCTCCTTCATGTAGAAAGCAGCCCTCTGAAAAGGCTTACCAATTGGGGAGAGCTGGTGATTGAGCCGCGCCAATATCCCTTGCGCATGAACCGGATTACCAGCTTCTATCAGCTCAGCAGTTTTGTATAACTGATCAAATATAGCCTGCTGAAGCTGGTGGCTTGCATCGTCTCCGGCGGAACTCACCTTCTGCTGTTTAGCAGATGGCATAACCATTGATTGTTGTTGTTGTTGTTGCATATGGTGAGGAAACAATGGAAGCTGTGTTTGCTGCCTCCTACCAAACACTTCTTGCCCTGAATCCAAAAGGGGTAACCTTGGAGCCTGATAATTGGGCCCAATCGTGTCAAAGAGAGAACGCTTTGCTTGATGCTGAGGGAAAACCTGTTGCTCTTGCACTTGGGGGTACATCAATGGCACAAAGAAAGAAGGATTCTCTGAGAACTGAACTTGGTTTTGGTTCAACATAAACTGGGGGTTGATAACCTGAGGCTTCTCATCCACCACTCCAAACTCCTGCTGCTGTTGAGAAGTGAACACACCAGGAGACACAGATGATGACACCATAAGAGGATTGTTGACAGAGAAAACAACAGATTCTGAAACCTGACCAGTCCCAGAACCAGCCTTGGCATTATGGCCATCAATATTCTCAGCAATGAAAGGGAAACCAGCAGGGTAATTCCCTGAAGGGTCAATATGACCACTCACCATATTCAACCCTTGATCCACAACACCAAACCCTGCATTAAAATCAACACTTTGAGAGCCACAGGCAGTGCTTTGCAGAAGCTTGCTCAATCCAGCAGAAGGGTCTTCAACATCCCCCATGATTAGTCTCAGGATGGATTGATCTTGACCCTCCCAGTCCTCCATCCTGATGCCACATTTTTCAGGGCTGGATTCCTGAGGAGGGTTGTTGTCTGAGGGTGTTGGGGCTGCAGCAGCACCAGTGGTGGTGGTGTTGGCTGAAGTGCCACTGCCGCCACCACCACCTTTGCAGGTGCTGTTGCTGCCAAGAGAAGAGGACATTGTGGAGGAGGAAGTGGGAGGGCTAGGGCTTCTTCTGGAGTCAAGAACTGAGGTGGGCTCAGTGCTGCCCACATAGCAATAGTCCTCTTTGTCTATGGTCCACTTTGGTTGTGGATGATGCAAAAGCAGTGAAAATGAATCTGAGGCTGAAGAGAAATCCAACACTCCCTTCCCTTGAAATTCCTCAAAAGGCAAGGGCATGGCCTTCATCTAAGAAAGTTGCCAAGGGGAAGAACAATAATGGTGACCACAAAACCAACCACCCAAAAGACTCCAGTTTTTCAAAAGGTAGCACCTTTGTTCCCCACAACCCACCCAGAACAACTGATTTGAAAGAAGGAATTTTTTGGGCTACAACAAATCCAGAAAAAACCAGGATTACAAATTAAGCAAATTTAAACCACCCCAAATGAACAAGACACAAAAAGAAAAAAATTTGGGTTGGAAGAGCTAAAAAGGCTAAAAAAAAATTTTGTTTTGTTTTTGGGATATTAGAAATCTCTGGGGAACACTGAACAAACACAGAGAGTGCTGCAGGAAAAACAAAGAACGAGTTGGGTACCCTCTAAAGCTTGTTTTTTTCTTCTCTCTGGCTCTGTGGCATATTAAGATTGAAACAGTTGTAGTTGTGATGAGGGAAGAAAGCCATGAATGTGATTCTTTATGGCTTGTGTTTTCTGTGTGGAACACTCTTTGTTGCTTGTGTTTTGTAAGGTAGATGCGTGCAGCGTATAAAAGTGGTAAAGTGCGCCATCTCTCACTGTTTCCACTTTTTTTAATATTCGATATTTTTTAATTTATTTTGTGCAGCTTGTCTGCATACGTAGTTTTCCCTCTGGTTGGTAGGGTTGCTGTCGCCACCCTTAATTTCCTCCACTCTCACATCTCGCGCGTGAACTCCACTTTCGTATGTTAACCGTATTCTAATCCCTTTTTAATATTCTCAATGTTTATTTTTCAGTATGCAAATTATTTATTTCTAATAGTCAGACACTAATATCTCTAAATCGACAGATTTATTATGACTTTAATGCTGATATATATTGTTGTTGTAAAATAATTTTATATTATTATTTAATTATAAATTTATAATATATAATATTTTATGATTGAATAATTTTAAACACGAAATTCTCTATTTTTATAAAAGATATTAGAATCTATAAACAAATTAAAAACTATTTTATTTAATAAATACTTGTCTATACATACAAACAAAAAAATAAACTTAGTTAAAAGAATTCTCACTTGTACTGCACAATGCACATATACTTTATTTTAAAAATATTAAATAATGTTAAAATTTAATGCAATAAAAGCTCGTGACAGTGTACGAAAATTTTGTCTCATAACAAAATTTTTTTTTTTTTAAGAAATCCTGGGTAATGACGAATGACTAATTCGATTCAATAATATGTATAGTTGTGCATTTACGTATTAAATTGTATTGGAGTGAGTCTAATATTTCAAAATACGTACGACATTAATACTTCGCAAAATATTTTTATTTAAGTAAATTTAAGTTTTTCAAGAAAAAATAAATTGAATATTAATTTATTAATTTATGTTCTAATATAATTTTTTAATCTTGCAGAGTAATTTACACTAAAACACGTAGATAAAAAAAATCAATTATAAAATAAGAAAGCGACAAATTTTAGTTACAATTTGAGATTGATTTACATTAGCTAAAGACAAAGAGATGTGGGTATAAAATAACAATTGAAACTTTGACCAATATTTCAATTTTGTTTATTACATGCACAGTTAGACGTCCTTTAGTGTAAGAATTTATTTTGTTTTTAACTAAAGTACTTTTATGGAAATCTCGTTTTCTAATAATAGAATTCTTCAGATTTTTTATAAAATATGTTTAATTACTATTTTTTAAAAAATAATATGTTTGCAATTCCATTATTGTATAAAAGTTTAGTAACTTCGTAATTAATTATTACTGTTTTTTCACTTATAAAGTCTTACAAAAATCTCTTGTTGACAAAATAATGTTTTTAAGAATATTTTACGTTTTGAAATAAATTTATTATCCTCTAAAAATTATAAAAAAAAAATTAATTCCATCTCAGTTTTTTCAAGATCAAATGCTACATTTACATAAATAAATGGATAAATTATACTTTCGAGATATAATTAAATTACATTCAGTTTCTAATTATTTTTTAAAAATAGTACTCCTCTTTCTTAAAAATAACATATATTTTATTATAATTCATTTTAATATAAATGAATTTATTGGATCTGATAAGCAATTATGAATAAATATGATATTTTTCACCTTATATAGATTTTAGTATTAACATAAATTAAGTTGATTTAAAATATTAAAAATATTAAATACTTCTTATTATTAAATTTAGACTTTTAAAATATTTATTATATTTCATCTTTTAAAAATTTAAATTTTAAAAATACTAAAAATATTTATTATACTTCACCTTTTAAAAATATTAAAGATCCACATACTCATATTTTTCATTTTATATTTATTTCAGCATTAACATAAATTAACTTAATTTAAAATGCTAAAAAAATGTTAAATATCTCTTATTATTAATTTTTGGTTTTTAAAAATATTTATTATATTTCACCTTTTAAATTTTAATTTTGACAATAAAAATTTAAAAAGTTAATTACATTTTTTTTGCTCTGATTCCAATTGTGTGATTCTTATTAAATATTTAATAAATTTTATTAATAATATTTATAAATAACACGATAAATAATGTAATAACTAATGTAACATTCCAACATATATATTGATATGTCAATGAAAATTTAGATATGTTAAAAATCTTTTTATTTGTGAATATTTATTTGAATCTGTTTCAATTTTGATAAGAAATATTTTTTTTACTAAATATGAATATAAATATAAATATTATATAATATTTTAAAATAAAGACGACAATAAATATGTAACTATTCATTTTATATTTATATTCATACAGATATTTTATATCAAAAAATTAGTTATTATATTTTTTATTTATTTAAATTTTTTAGTTTTAATATTTTTTATTATAATAAATTAAATTTATGTTATAAATCAATGTATTTTTTTGTTTATTTAATTTAATAATATCTAAAATTAATTTTAAATTTAATTTAATAAAAAAATATAAATATATTGTTAAAAAAATAATTATTATTTTAATAGACAGAAATGGAAACGAGACATGTATTCTCAACTACAAACAAAAATAAAAATAAATACAAAATTATATCCTAATGAAAAATAAGGATTGAGGACAGAAATGGGATGAAGATGATGATGGAGAATAACATACTTATCAACACCCTATTCTGTTGTCATACCTAAATGAAATTACCAATAACATGACATAAAAAAATTCAAGATAAAGTTTAAACTGTCGTCCTTCTACCCTAGCAATATTATCATTTTTTTATAACTAAGTTTGATTTCTTGCCAATAAAATGTTATAAATTTAATCCGTTATATAAGAATTTATAATCAGCCGTTGAATCAAATAAATCATATTGTACAAAAAATTATTAAATAATATAAATACAAAATTTCACGTCTAATGTCAATTGATCTTCTGCTAAATATAATACATAATAATTGTTTTCATAAATAATGCTGTAAATTTTTAAAATAGTAGAAAATATAATACAATTTAAACATCATTAAAAGAGAAAAGAGAGAGAGAGAGAGAGAGAGAGAGAGAGGTGTAATTTACTTAAATTAAAACAACATTTTAAAATTTTAGCAAATTTGTAACTAAATTAGAATATATTTCCTCACTTATGATGATAACGTATGATGGACGTGTCGTCAATCACTCATTATTCTCCAATTTTCATCCGATAATGAAGCACAACAACAATAGTAATAACATGATTTAAATATAAAAAATATTAATCATGATTGTTACCAATTGACAATAATGGGCACTTCTCCCACGAATATAACACCATGCTACCAGAAAGTCAATATTTTTAAGATAAACATGTTTTGAGAAAAAGAATAAAAATAGAGAAGTATTTCTGTAAACTATATATATATATATAGAAGTACTGTAAAATGAGATTCATATTGATTTGGCTATTTGTTATGACTTTCATCCAATCCTTAATTGTTTAACTCAAGATTTAGCTATAATCTTCAAATTTCATTTTGTTGTTTTTTAAATCTTTATAACTAGGATTCAATCACAGACTTTGCATAATCGATATTGGCTTATTTATCAGTGTTTATTTATATATATATATAATAAAATAAACAGTTTTCTGATATTTATTTATTTTTTTTACTGAAATTAAGTTCTTGAAATGTTGATTTTTTCTTCGTTACAGTTGAGTTTCAATTTCCTTGTTGCCTTCAAGTTTTAATGAGTGAAAGGATGGATATCTATAATATTCATTCCAACACAAATAATCAATGCTTCAATATAAGAGTCTTGAGTATTATTCATATCCGGAAAGGTTAGATGTAGTTTTCTTTTATGGCTATATGCCTAATAATTCCTACTATTGTAAGACAAAATGGTCTGCAATGTAGGATCCTCACAACAAATTAACCACTAAAGTGTTAATAATATATTCTCTAATTAAATAAGAGGGGAACTTAAAATTATTTATAATTTTTTTAAAATTTTAATTAATCATAAAAATTATATTTAAGAAAGTGTGTTAGAAAATACTTTTCTCAACTAACTATTGCGAAGTCATATTTTTATCATTTGGAGTTAACTCTAAATATGCGAGGCAACTATAAAATTATTTGATCCTTTATTATATTGGGTGAAATCCACTGAAAGTTTATCTCAGAACAAGTTCAACAAATTGCTTTAATTAATAACAATTTATTAAAGTTAATTAAATTATTCATGTCGAAATGTTATAACTTTCAAATTAAAAGTTTTAGTACAAACTTAATGAAAAATATTCTACATTTCTAAAATCGAAAAAATCATTATTTCAAACATTTTAAGCAGACATTAAAAAACATTTTAAATTTTAAAGAGATGCATTGTCTTTATACTTGAGGAGCCAATTAATATAAATAAAATAATCTTAAAAGTTGTATTGGCTTTATTTTTACTCGAAATTTTCTTCACTTAATTGTAACAGCACTATAATTCTTATTTACTACTATTGATATATGAATGAAAATTATATTATAAAATTTAAACAGAGAATAAAATAGCACAAATATTAATCAATTAAAATTTATTATTTTATTAATATATGCTTATTAATCAATTAAATTTTAAATACTAATAAATTATAAATTAAACATTAAAAATAATAGAAATGTGATTATAATATTAAATATTAATTAATATACATTAATAATATTAAAACTAATATTAATAAATAAATATAAATTAGTATATTGTAACATAATTATTTAGAAATATAAATATATTGAATATGATATAAATATATTAGAAGAAGGTTAATTGAAAATATATAATATAATTATTTTTAGTGAAATAAAAAAACATCAGTAATAACATCTTATTTTTGTCATAAAAATATGTAAAGAAAAAAGATCGGA
>JAMLFT010000694.1:0-37711 GCA_026544285.1 Pachyrhizus erosus | reverse complement strand
AAACGAAGTTTGTATTACCACATTATTACTTAACCATTAAAATTAATTTTATAAACTAAAAATAAAATAATTTATAAAATATTAAAAATAAAAAAAATTATGAAAAACTAAAAACATAAATCAAAATAAACAAAATATCAAAAATATATTTTATTCAAAAGAATTAACCTCTCAACCAATTAAAATTCATCTTATATATAATATTTAGAACAATTATTATAAAAACTAACAATTTTATTATACATAAAAAATCTAATATTTTCTGACTAAATTTTATACCAAATGCGATTTTGTCCCATAGATAACGAGATAAAATACGTATAATTATTGAATAAATCATACGAAAACAAATTATGTCATTTCGCTTCTGAGTAGAAAGAAATTTACTTCTCAATTTCTCATAGTAGGCCGAATTCACTTGTAACAGGATTTATATATGACCATATCAATTTCATTTTGTAAAAATAATTAAAAAAATACAAAAGTCCTTAAATAAGAGAAATTTCTAATGTCTTACTGTCTTAGTTTGATATTCAGTACGATAGATTTCCGCAACTTCTTTTGGAATTATTATGTAGACGTTGAATCTTGGTAATTTAAATAATTATGGTAAAATAATACTTCAATCAATCTAAAATAAAATGTCTTAGTTATGATAAAAAATTAAAACACAATATTTTTATAAAAGATGATGCATAACATGTATATTTATTATAAATAAATCTTTAAAATATTTTAAATTTGTTAACCTATAGGAATTCATAAAATATGAATTAAGAATTATAAAATAAAAATAAATAAAATTATTATATATATTTTTTAAACTTCTTTACTTTTGTTATTATAAAAATAAAGATGCATAACTTAAGTTTGAATTTAAAATTTATATTAATAATTAATATGTAATTATATACAATATAAATTAGATTTAAATAAATTTTTAGTATATTTTTTATTTTGGTTTTTTTAAAAAAATAATTTTTAAAAATTTAAAATTATTTATTTTAATTTTTAGTAAAGACTCAAATATAAAAATAATTTTTAAAAAACTAAAATTAAAACAAATTTTTTAAAGATTAAAATAAACAATTATCTATTTTATAAAGATAAAAAATTTATTTAAGCTTATAAGTTATAATTGGAATTGGTGGGTTATTAAATTTGAAATGGGGAGAACATCACCTAAACTAGGAATTTTTGCCGGTAAGAAAAGACAAATATAAAAAATAATTATATTATTTTTTTGACAAAAAAATAATTATCTTCTTAGGTTGTTTTTCTTTTCCTTGTTTTATTCATATACAATTAAAATCAACTACACATCTATTTGACCATTTTAGCCTCTGCAAAGTCCAAAGTCCAAAGTCCTTGTTCAACGAGAATAGGATAGACATATATGGAGCAAGTAATTTGCCAAACAAACTATCTGAAATTATTGTCCCCTTACTCAAAAGGAAAGCAAAATGTGAATATTTCCTTATCACTGATCAGTTTCTTTATTTAACAGCACAAAACACAGAGACTAAAAGAAGCAAGAAGGGTCGTGCCACTGTACTTTGACCAGTACGTAAGTGATCCCTCTAACCAGTGACTCTTGCCAGAGCACAATGATGAAGAAAGACTCCAATGGTTATTTTTATTATTATTTTTTAAAATGGTGTATAAGGCAAAGTGATCACAAATCATTTGTTTTTATTAATGTTATCCTTGACAAGACATTGGGACTAGACAAGGAACCCAATTAACGCATGTTAGGTAACATTATTAAAAAAATCAAGCTCTAAGAATATTTAATTTGTTTTATGTGATGACAATTTTTGTATGTCTATGAATAACTGGTGAAAGCAGCTATTAATTATTATAGTATTTTAAGTGGATGGTTCAAATTTCTTTATTTTTATAGTCATTGAAACTAAAAAATATTAGTCTTTTTAGATGATACTCGCTGTTCATTTTAATGACTCAAAAACTTTTGTCTTACCTATAAAAAGAAGCTAAACCTTTAGATTTTTTTAATCAAAATATAACCTTATCTTGAATTTATTTTATTTTCATTGTTTGAGATTTTTTTTTATCCCTGTCCATTACTAGTCTGTTGTATTCTACCTTTGATAGTAAAATTACGTAATTTTTAATGTATTTATTTTCTTTAATTCTGTAATTGATTTTATCTTGTGCTTCTACATAAAGCACATGTACCTAACATACTAGCAGCTCTTAAAAGTATGTAGGCTTGGTTAATCACTGTCTCATCCATGACAATAGAATGAAAATATATGTTGGCTATTTAAGAAATGCAGAGGTCGTTCAATTATTCTAATCAAGAATCAACATTTAGCAGCGGAAGTGAGATAAGTTAATTGCTGGACAGCCATATGCCAACCATATTCCATTGGTTTGCGACTTGAGAAAGAAGAAATTGGATAATAATGGATAGAAAAATCTGATTTATCTAGTCGTGGATATATTTTCATTTTTGAAGTTTTCAGACTCTTATCAATAGTGTGTGCATTTAATATTAAGGTCTATTTGCTTAATCTAGTCGTGCACCAGATTTTCTTAATCTTCCCCTCATTGCGGATCAGATGAGGGTGCTCGGGGCATCCTAGTTTTCTTTCTTGTTTTTGCTGTTTATGTTCCTTTTGACGCTCTCCCAAGAAAAATATTAACAACATGGACAAATACCATGTCAATAGCTATATATTGAGCTAAATTTTTCAAAAGGAAAACACAAAAAGGGAAACAACTCATAAGCTGAATATTTTTAATAGGTGGCTTTGGTGGCAGGACGTTTTTAATATGGAATTTCTGCCCTGTATTGATATAATTGATAAAATATTAAAGTTTCTGATATATTTTACATTGAAATGTACCAAAGAAAAAGGAAAAATATTGTAATGAAATTGTTAGTTGATTACAATAATTAAATTAAACCAACAAGGATAACAATACGATTATGTACAATTCTTTCATTTACATTAGTTATATTTTTGCACTATATTTTAAAGTTGAATAGTTCTTATTTAATCGAGTTCAAATAAGATATATTGATTCTAATAAAGAATGCCTGTCATTTATATGAAAAAAAGGTTAAATCTGGTGAATAAATATTCAATAAATTCTAACACCTTGTACTTTTTATATAAGGTTTTAAATATAGTAATTAAAACGTATAAGTAATATAAATGTAGATTTTTCATAATGTTATTCCTAATCTTTCTATTATAAAGCTGGCTTAAAAGTCTTAAACTCAATACATTATGTGATATTAAAAGAAAAGATTTAAGAACACAAAGCCGTTTATTGTTTTATACAAATCATACTTTTACAACAAGAACTAATCTAAATATACGTATATTGGGGGAGGGGGAACTACCAGTCCTTAGCAAACATTTTGGAATTCCATCATGTATATGTGCATGTGCAACTCAGTGAAAAGATGCCACGGTGGGCATGGCAATGCGTGGTTAGAGTCGTGCCAGCGAGGATGGTGCCATTTTCTATTGGCCCAATCATATCCTTCCAAGTCAATGAATAAAAATCATTGGACGGCCAAAAAGATAAGAAAGCTGCATTCTATACAACAAAATATAACATATCAGGACCCACCAGCCACCCCCACTCATCCTCTGGCCCTCAAATTCTCATTTTCTTTTGTTATCAATCTTAACACTGTCCGCATATAAATAATCCCCTAACTCTATCCATCATCATTATCATCACCATTCACAACCACAACCACAAGTGCAAGTAATAGAGTGAGAGGGAAACAAAAATGGAGGGAAAGGAGCATGATGTTTCATTGGGAGCCAACAAATTCTCAGAGAGGCAACCCATTGGGACTGCGGCTCAGACCCAAGATGGAAAGGATTACACAGAGCCACCCCCGGCTCCACTATTCGAGCCATCCGAACTCACTTCATGGTCCTTCTACCGAGCTGGAATAGCCGAGTTTGTAGCCACTTTTCTGTTTCTCTACATAACTATCTTAACCGTCATGGGTGTCAATAGGTCTAGCTCCAAGTGCGCAACAGTTGGCATTCAAGGCATTGCTTGGGCATTCGGTGGCATGATCTTCGCTCTTGTTTACTGCACTGCTGGCATCTCTGGTACATATGCTTTCTTTTTCACTTGTGCATATATATCACTAGTACTACTCAATGTGCGATCCATGACCCTTGCTATCAATGTGTGTGATGCAGGGGGACACATAAACCCAGCTGTGACTTTCGGGCTGTTCTTGGCCAGGAAATTGTCGTTGACCAGGGCGCTGTTCTACATGGTGATGCAGGTGCTGGGTGCTATCGTTGGTGCCGGAGTTGTCAAGGGTTTCGAGGGAAAAACCTTCTACGGCCAGCACAACGGTGGTGCCAACTTTGTTGCCCCTGGTTACACCAAAGGTGATGGACTTGGTGCTGAGATTGTTGGCACCTTCGTTCTTGTCTACACCGTTTTCTCAGCCACCGATGCCAAGCGTAGCGCTAGAGACTCACACGTTCCTGTATGTCTCTTCCTTTCTACCTTAATTAACACGCATGCAAAAAATTAAATAACATGTTCACCATTCATGCAACTGAATTAATATATGATGGAATCATCAGATTTTGGCACCCTTGCCAATTGGGTTCGCCGTGTTCTTGGTGCACTTGGCCACAATCCCAATCACTGGAACCGGTATCAACCCTGCTCGAAGTCTCGGTGCTGCCATCATCTTCAACAAAGACCTTGGCTGGGATGATCACGTATGTTAACTAAAACCTCTCGCTTTAAAGTTTCAAGTATTTTTTTTTTTTGTCAAATTTTAGAATTTTCAGGAACCCAACTTAATGAGGTCATGTACTCTAACCTTGTTATTTTTGTTGGACAGTGGATTTTCTGGGTTGGACCTTTCATCGGTGCAGCTCTTGCGGCTCTTTACCACCAAGTTGTAATCAGAGCCATTCCCTTCAAATCAAATTAATTGGTTCCTGATCGCTGATTTTCGGCGTCAATCAAGTTGGGTAAAATAACCCAAACCAAGCAAATTTATGGTTTTATTTTATGATATATATCTTGTCATCCGTTTTTTCCTTTTTCTTTTATTTTAAACCTTCTATTTTCTATGTAAAGAATGTATTGTAATATCATGAATATGATTATTAGGTGGTGCGTGTGTTGCCCGAGGGGCCAGTTTTCCTCTACTTTTAAGTTGGAAGATGGCCATGTGTGATGTATCGCTATGATTGTGAATTTATCAAATAAAAAAACAACGTCATCTTTTTTGGGCTTATCTACTGTCCCTCTTTTTGCTCGAGAGTGCTTTGTCCCTCTACTTTTGGCATCTTTTAAACACACACACTTGTCTTGATCATTTAATTCCTAGAGTAATGCTACGGTAGTTGGGTTATGTTGCCTAACTTAGGCCCTCAGCCATTAATCGTTCACAACTTCACGGAGACTGATTAGAATAGTCTTAAAATAAAAACACTTGCTTTTTCGTTTTAAAACAAGAAAATTGATGAGTAATCGATCTCCTTGGAAAGTATGAGACAGTTCTGGTAGGCACCAACCAGTGTAGTCAAGCATGATTCCCGCTATATATAGACAGAAAAGCGCATCTTTTCGTAGTTGTGAGAGGAGTGTTATGTCAAGTGGATAAATTGAATTCTTCATGTTCTTTTATATTAAGCTGCCCGAGGTAGGTCCACTGGATATGTTAACCCAGCTAATGACTCAAGTTATACATTACAACTCTTTCTTGGTCGATTCCACTCCCGAGTCCTGACCTCTGAATCATAAGATCATTTTAGCTAATGTTTAACTGGCAAGAGAATTTTGAAAATGTTAGTTTCAGCTCTTGACAGAAATAAATGCTATATCGTCCAAAAAAATAAATCTAATAATCCTCCTACCTAATAAAAAAAGTGACATTTGTCAGTTTATTTAATTATAAAACATTAATTATTTTAACATTATTCGAGATTTACCCCTTAGTTACACGTAAATCAAAGACTTGTCTTTTCTATCTTCTTTTTCTTTTTTTCTTTTTAAAAAAAACTTAAGATCATTGAATGAATAAGAGAAAGAGATGAAGTGGCCCTTCACTTTATCAGATGGCCTTGTTGCTTATGTTCTTTTTCATTTATTTTTAAGTTGTGAAGCAAAGATTTGGAGTAGCTGAATTCCCAAGTGAGATATTGAATACTTTGACAACATTCCAACAATCAATGTCTTGTTCCAACAATCAAGTAATTTATATTTTACAACTTATAAAAATAAAAATATAACAATAAAATTTTTAATGTATATCTGCTATATCAAGAAAAATATAAAAGATATAATAGACACAAAGATACGTATATGTAAAGACGAATAATTATATATTCATTTTATACTTGTATCTATTGTCAATAGAGCAAGTTCAAGATAAAACGAATTAAAATAATTTATGTGTTAAATAGAAAATAAATATATTTTTAATATTTTTCCCCTTTTCTTTAAGTCAATCAATTAATTCACTATTTTTATTATTCACTTGTTTAGTATAATATATTTTTTTAGAAAATAATATAACATATTATCATTCTGTACTCCTATTTAGTTAAAACAACTATTTCTCATTAATATCAAGACGAACTGCACTTACAAATTCGAGATTCTTTATCATATCTAAGAATATAAATTTTGATTACTGTTATTTCTATATTTAGGCACCTAACCTTGTTGTTAAATTTGATAATTGAATTTGAATTTATATTTTTATTATATTTTTAATATTTCACAAGCATTGTTTTTCAGAAGTAAATTCTTCTTGAGACACACTTAGATTTTTTAAATATAAACATCTCTTTAGACAGTAAGACTTGAAATTTAGTTAATCGTGTAAGCAAAAAATTAACTCTTCCATCAAATTCAACCCTTGTTAGTATATTTTTGACCATGTTTGGATCAAGTTGATATAGCAATATTTTTATATTGATTTATATTTTTATTTTATTTGTGTTTGAATAAATTATATTTCAAATTTTAAGGCCAAAATGTGAAGCTGGAATAATTATTTTGAGAGTATAGGTTATGATTAGTTTTTGTTTAAACATTATCGTCCATTATTTTCTTTTGTTCTATAATAAAATGATATATCTTTATTATCTGCATTATATATTTATATTATATAATTATATAATATAATTCATAACGTTATATAATTAAATGGACGGAAGAAAAATAATATTTAATTTAATATATAACTTAAAAAGTAAAAATGTCACTCTGTGAGTAATACATATTTTTGGATTTATTTAAAAAATGTGAGTAAATGAGCCTCTTTGCTTGGGCCGAACGGACCTACTGGGCTTCCTCTTCTGAACTGCTACCTAGATTAAAAAGAAAACAAGAAGAATTGTGATTGCTGACAGCCATTCAGCCCATGCGTAAAACCCTAGTAACAGATTAGAGTAGTTGTGTTGTTCTTGTTCGCACGCCTTGTTCGGTGCAGTAAGTAGTGAAGGTACCGAATCGAATCGAATCGAATCTCCGAACATGGCGGCGAGCGATCGCACAGTGTTGCAATTCTCTTCAACTTCTTCTTCTTCGCAAAGCTTATCTGCCAAGGTCCACCCTCTGGTGATCTTCAACATCTGCGATTGCTACGTTCGACGCCCTGACCAAGCCGACCGCGTCATCGGAACCCTACTCGGCTCCGTCCTTCCCGACGGAACCGTCGATATCCGCAATTCCTATGCTGTTCCTCACAACGAGTCTATCGAGCAGGTCCTTCATTTTCTTTTTTATTATTAATTGTTTTATTGTCAATAATAATTACAGTAGAATTTTCTAGCCACTGTTGTTATGTCTATACACATGTTGAAATCAGTTCCAAGTCTGGATCTGAGACAAACGATGCTTTTTTCTTTTTAATTTTTGAGTTTTATTTACGTAGTTCATGTTTTAATTTGTAGATTTGTATTTAGGTTAATGAGTCTGTCTGTATAAGCTTAACTAGAAATACTTATACGAAAAGAAAATATGAAGAAAAAAATGGAAAGAGCTTTTTCATCAGCTATATGAAAGAGTCTTTATAAATTACCATATGTGTAAACTAATTTTAACTTATAGATAAATTTATTTTAATTTTTTCTTCTCCTAGAAGTGTTTCTGAATAAATTTATCCAAACAGACCCATATGTTATAATGTAACTATTCTCTCTGTTCTTGTTAATTGTTGCTTCATACTTGCAATTTATATTTGTGCAGCGGGTGTGCGTGGCACTGACTTTATATTGATAATTTCGGTGAACTCTCATGTAGATTATTAGAAGGAGATGGAATGGAATGAATAGTTGGCACTATTTGGATTTTTTACAATAGGTGGAATGGAAGGAAACCTAATGGAATTTATTTCATCATGTCTCATAGAATACTTATCTTTTTTCTGTGGAGTATGTGATGGAAGAATTCTAATATTGAGTCATAAAGCTACTATTCCTTATACTTCCCAAACAATGAAATGAATCCATCTTTCCTTCCCATTATACTCATTATTAGATATCCAAACATAGTTGAAGACTTGAAGGCTTATATAGTAAATTATATATTGATGGAGCAATTGCGGTTACTTGTCCCACTTTATTTAGAAGTTCTGTTCACATTATGAAACTCGACCTGAAAGGAAGTTAGAGGAACACACATTTCTTAATAGAAAGTTTGCTTAAGCCTAGAACAATAATAGTACTATCCTACCAGGTGAAAGTTGGCTTAGGCCTCTTACAGGAAAAACATTTGTTTAATTTATCTCCTTTTGAGCCAATTTATTTTTCTCCTTGTCGATGAGGTTTGTAATTTTGTGATTCAATTAGAATGAGTGAACCGTGTAGTTTTGTTCAAGAAAGTGAAAATTTGTGTTTTAATATTTTCTTTAAACGTAAGATATTGGGTACCTATATAGTTGACACTAAATTGCATACTTAAAATTTACTTTTGACTCCATTGTTGACCTTTTTCAGTCGTTATTTTAACTGTATCTCTTCTTGTTGTAGGGTCTGTTTCCTCCTAAACATCAGCTAAATTATTGTTTTCTCACTAAAAAAAGTGTTTGGATCTTTTGGCTTTTTTTTCTCCAGGTTGCTTTGGATATAGAGTACCACCACAATATGTTAATATCCCACCAAAAAGTGAATCCAAAGGAAATCATAGTTGGATGGTAATTTCAATTCTTTTTAAAAGTCTAATTTTCCCCAAAGGTTATCATAATGGCATCGACAATGAAGTGTTGGCACTTGGCCCAGAAAACTTTGAAATCCATATGCCCTAGGTTAAGTGTTTACTTTGGTTTCTGAAAGCTGGATTTGTAAGTACTGTATTTTGGGCGGAGGGCAATGCAACTTTCTCTCTCTGTAGTATACCTGTAACTGAAGTTGGTTTTGTTGCATCCTAGTGGACTAAAGCAAATGGTTTTTCTTGTTGCATCCTAAACTAATTCTTCTTTTGTCCCCCCCTCTCTTTTTTATAGTCTCAGTAGTATCCCCTGTGATTATTTCTCCTTTTATAGGAGAAAAAAAACAATGTTAACTCTGGTTATTTGGGCAGGTATTCAACTGGTCTTGGAGTAACTGGTGGTAGCGCATTAATCCACGAGTTTTATTCTCGAGAAGTGCCCAATCCCATACACTTGACTGTTGATACAGGATTTACAAATGGAGCAGGTACTATTAAAGCATACGTGTCTAACAATTTATCTCTTGGGGAGCGGCAAATTGCGGCTCAGTTTCAAGAAATTCCGTTAGATCTTCGTATGGTGGAAGCTGAGCGAATTGGATGTAAGTAATAATTGTACTTATCATTTCAATCATACTCTCTCCTTTTTCCGCCTTGCTTCTGTCTCCCCCTCTAAACCTTTACTTTTCTTTCTTATTTAATATATTTGCTAAAGCTCTATGTGCTTACTTTCATGGATGTATCTGAAGAGAAAAAATGTTTTAAATTTCCTTTTCTTAATAAATAACTGGTATTTCTGTGAGTTGTATTCTAGAAAAATATTGCCTGATATGGAGTATTTTGAAATTATTTTTGCTGTTAATTATGTAATAGAGTCATGCATTATATCGTGCTGAAAGGATCTAGTCTAAAGTACAAACTCTGCTGTGCTCCATCTTTCTTTAGTTCTTAATCAAAGTTATTTTTTGTGGCATACCTTAATATAATGAGTGAATATGTAAACTTCCTATTTGTAGTCTAGTTGTTGATTATCATCAAAAGAATGAGTTGAGCTAGGTAAAGTTCTATGGTAATTTTGAGAGTTTGTAGCAATATTTATATGAAAAAAATATCTTTGCATTATGTCTGTTGTAGTCACGCTGAAGTATTGGTGACACTGTTCTGTCTCCCTTAATTAGAGCCTCTAGTTTCACAAGATGGAATTGTCGAAGGTATATCTTCCTTATTTTTAGTTGTACTTCACTGAGTCTTGAAACTGAGGATTCCCTGTCCTCCCATTCTACCTGGGTTCTCTTCAGGAATGACAAATTTATAAACTGTTTTCTCTTCACGCCCCTTTTGTTATTAAATGTCTGGTTGGAGCTTCACATGGATGAAAGTTCGTAATTTAAAAAGCTGTTCATTTGTTTATGTTCACAGCGTAGAAGAAAATTTTATTTTTGTTAGATTTTGCTAATTTTCTCTTCTCCACCATGCAATGCCAATGTGTTATCAATAGCATCCTTTAACTATGGTCTGTAATTATTTTTATTCTATAATAATGGAACCAACATTTTACTTTATTTTGAATTGTTGTAGCTGATTCTATGTTTATTCTGGTAATGGCAGTTGATATGCTGAAGGCAACCGCAGTTGACAAAATTCCCTCAGATTTAGAAGGGATGGAAGCTTCAATGCAACATCTACTAGTCTTAATTGATGACATCTACAAATATGTTGACGATGTTGTGGTATGATGCTGTTGCCTTCTTTAATCCCTTCCTTGTCCTCTGAGATTATATTACATAATTTTTCATCACAGGAAGGGCGAGTTTCACCTGACAACAAAATCGGTAGATTTATATCAGATGCTGTAGGTTCCCTTCCCAAAGTGTCCCCATCAGTTTTTGATAAGCTTGTGAATGACAGTTTACAGGTAAGATTATGCTGTGTCAGTGGTTTACTGGGATTTCTTATTTATGATGAAAATTGTGTAACGCGATGAAACAGATGTTTGTTTCTCATTTTATTGGGGTTGTTGGGCATGTCTTCTCAGGTTGCGGTTCATAGTTTTATTGTGCTGACACGGGTGTTTCATCCATTTCAGGATCACCTGCTTTTGCTGTATTTATCTAGTATCACAAGAACGCAGCTTAGCTTAGCCGAAAAATTGAACACAGCTGCTCAGATTCTGTGATTCTTCAGCCTGTTTATCGGCGAAGATAAATTTTCCTTTGAGTTTCCTTTCTTGTCATATTTTCAAAAACGTGGAATGTCAGCGTTTTATACTTCACTTTTACTTTGCTTTATTTTTTTATATTTTGTGCTGGCCTTTGCATAGGTAATTTCACTTGGATATTGTCCAAGGTATGCAGTTAGCTTTCACTTATTAATTTTCATGTAATCTGTATTTGAAAGAAAATTAGCGAAAGCCGTTCCCCCATTACCTATTTATTTCTTATTTCTTGCTATTGGATAGGAGTTTGAGAATTTAACAATTTAACTTTTAGTTTATTAAATTTCTGAAATTAGAGATTTTTTTTTTTAACAATTTTTTCGAGTTCAACTTTCATGTGTAAAGATTGTTAGATTGATAATCAATTAGAAATTATTGTGTGATTATAAAGTATTTATTATGAAAGTAAATAATTTTTGTCATATACGATATGTTACTGAATAACAATTTATTTTTTATATTACTAGTCTATTTTAATTAAATTCAAAATATATTTTAGAAATCTCATTTCATTTGAATGAAGTATGGTTCATCAGGCAATTTTTAAAAAATAATATATCTCTATAGTTATTTAAACTGAAATGTGTAATAAAATTCAAAAGATTTTAAAAGATTTATTTTTATACTATAGTTTGATAATATTCAATAAAAAATTTAATTGTTATAAATACGTTTTGTAGTATTCAATTATTCTATTAAGATTTTTAACAGAGTATAACAAAATTTGACTACATTCACTTAAAAGTTTTTACAGCTAATAAGTTTAATATTATAACATATACAAATTTTGATGTATTGTCTTTTAGGATGAATTTTCATAAATTTTGTGTATGGTATAAATATCATATTTATTAAATAATTTTATCAAATTTTGAGACTTCTTATTTTATCTTTTTTTTGGGGTTTTAAACTTTTCTTACTCATTATATATAATACCTTATGTATTTGTTAACGGCGGCATTTAAGTGTAGCACTATATAACTTTTTTTTTAAAAAATGTATTTAAAATGATTTTTAGTTAAAGCAATAGATAATGAAATTTATAATTTTAAATTTATTATTTAAATTTAAAAATAAGAAAAGAAAATACTAATATACAAATGGTTAATATAGAATGATATAAAATTAAAATTAATTACTTGATAAAAGATTTAGTGAAAACGAAAGGATGACATACAGTATGGCTAGAGTGAATAGGGACATATGCTTAAAGGATCTATCTTGACATGATGGTGAATGAACAGGGCATATGCTTAAGGGATCTTTACATGATGGTTTGTTCTAATTGGAACAATAATGTACTGAAACTGTTCAAGTGTTGAGTCAGTTTGGTAGCTTTTTTTCTTTTGGAAACAAAATTATATTAAGTTACGTTTGGATGAGGTATTTTAAAATTTTAAAAATTTTAAAATTATTGTGTTAAATATTTTATTTAGATAAATTAATTTTAATTTTTAATTTAAACAGGATAATTCAAATTTTATTATATGTAAATTTTTATTTTTAAATATGTAATTAAAATTAAAATTTTAATATAGAGTTTTATTGAAATAAATATTAATTAATTTTTAAATATTTAATAATTTAAAAATAATTTTAATATTACATAATATTTAATAATTTAATAATTAAAAATATAAATATTAAAAATATATTAATATTGATTGAGAGAGAAAAAAAGAAAAAAGGAGAATGAGAGAGAAGGGGAGGAGAAATGAAGAAAAGAAAGAAGACATAGAAGAGGAAAGAGGGTAAGGAGATGAGAAAGATGGAGGGAGAAAAGTGAGGAGAAATAAAGAAATCATAGAAAAAGAATGAGGATACAAAGAAAAGGATAGGAAGAGAAAAGAAAGAGATAATTAAAATTTTATATTTTTTTATGAAATTTTAAATTTTGTAATTTTAAGTAATTAAAATTATTTAATAAATAATTAAAATTTTAATTTTTTTAAATTTTTATTCAAATAACATATTTTTATTATAAAATATTTAATTTTTTTAAAAATAAATTATCCTTTAAAAATTTTCTTTCAAAACACGTTAAAGAAATGTTATAATTTGTGTCATGTAAAAGGTATAGTTTTTCTGCTTGGGAAAATAAATGTACATCTCTAGCCTATTTTGAGAAAATCCTTTTTGCTCAATTCAAGTCATTGTCTAATAAAATTTTTAACGTATAAAAAATAGTTATTACAAAATTAAAAAATTGTATTTGCTTTATCTTTCTTTTATTTAAATTCTACCATTTTTATTGGCTCTAATAATTTTAAATATTTTTAAAAAATTTATAATTTTTTAAATCTTATAAATTTATAATCTTTTCAAATATTTTAAATTCTTGTGATATAAATTTATTAAAATTTAAATCAAAAAATCTTAATCATAACAATCTTATATAATATTTTAAAATTCATAAAAAAATTATATCAAAGTCTTTTAAATTCTCAATTCAATATACCTCTAAAAATATATTTAAACTTTTTTATATTATAAATTTTGGGCCAGTAGACTGTCCAGTATTGGTCAGCCCTCATGAAACTAATATTTTTGTTAACTCAACTAAAATTATGTTAAACCTAAATTAATGCAGACGATATTTATACTGGGCTAACCAAATGAGCCCATTATGATTAAGACAAAAACTCATGTCAAAATACTCTTGTCAAATTTGAATTTTATTAATTAGAAGGTCACAGGCCCAAATTGTTAGTGCAGAAAAAAGTGGGCTTGGGAAAAAAAATTGGAGCCATTTAAATGCTTTGGTGTGTTGTAGATGTAGTGTTGTTTGAGTGGAACAAGAAAAGAAAAGAAGAGGAAAGGGAGAAGCAGGCAGAGTAGAGAGAAAGAAAGGAATTGAAGTTGTGAGAAAGAGGGAAATCGGAATTGCAATGGATGTGATAAAGACGCAGCAAATCTCATCTCGACCAATCGAGAAGGTGGTAGTTCACCCTCTGGTCCTCCTCAGCATCGTTGATAATTACAACAGAGTCGCCAAAGACACTCGCAAACGCGTCGTCGGCGTCTTGCTCGGTTCCTCCTTCAAAGGCACCGTCGACGTTACCAACAGCTACGCCGGTACGGATCTATCTTTTTTCGCATTCCTTTACTTAGGGCATGTTTTATTCCCTTTTCACTTTTTGGTTTTTTAAAATTACCGCTTAATTTATCATACTAGATCTATTAAAAATTTTAAGAAGCTTTTTCGAATAATTAGTTGAACATCAGTTTTGTTTGGTTTGCGCCAAAAGCTTTTCCAAGAGAAGTTTATACATTTTAAAATACCACTCGACATTGAGTTAGGTCACATGAAATCAACTAAAACTTGTTCGATTTCATTCTTAAGCCTTAAAACTAGCCGACCGAATTTGAAAATCCTAGTGTCGCCAACCTGCTTAAATTGATATACCAATTGATACTTCTAGTGGTTATATTGTGCAAATAATCAATTTCATTTTAATAGTAATATGCCATCAGAGAATTTTGCAACTGTTGTTGGGTGTAGGCATGAGGCTGATAGTTAGTATTCTTCGCCAAATTCCGCCTTAACTTAACCGCCATGGGCTTTGTTGACTCTCCTAGCTGTCTTCGCTTACACCCTAATCGATATACCGGACATTCCAGGCATGCCATGGGATCTATCACTTTTTCAATTTTCACTTTAAATGCAAATTATTGTTGTCAGGATTTGTGCCCTAACTTTACAAAACATACTAGAGCAGCATTTTGTTTTATTATTATTATTTTAAATAAATTATGTTCGTTCTGATTTAGGTGATCTATGTGAAGAGCTGATAGGAGTTAGGACTTCCTCAGAATTAATAATACTGAATTACCCCTTGCTGACAGCTTTGCAAAGTTGTGACTTATTAAATGAACATGATTGTTATGGGTTATGTATAACAGATGAATATTGAAGTTTCCTATGACACTAGTTACTTTGTTGTTATGTTTACTTGTTGGATTTCCAATTGAACATATAAGAAATTCCAACAAGAATTTTGTTCAATATAATTTTATGTGCAATTTATAAAATTAACAGCTATTGGGGTGTGTGAATGATCTCTCTCTCACTATGTGGTTATCTTATTGACAGTGCCCTTTGAAGAAGATGACAAGGATCCTAGCATCTGGTTTCTTGACCATAATTACCATGAATCAATGTTTTCCATGTTTAAAAGAATAAATGGTATGAGTGGGGAAATTTTCCTCTTCTTGTACTTTTATTTCAATTGGCTATCTCTGATCTAATTGAACATGGATTTTTTTTTTGGTTTACAGCGAAGGAACATGTTGTGGGGTGGTATAGCACTGGTCCAAAGCTGCGTGAAAATGACCTTGACATTCATGGCTTATTTAATGAGTATGTTGTTGATACTAAATCCTGTGTATAATGATATTTCATTGCTGTGTTTCCTTCACTTCATTTGAGCATTAATATTTCCCATTTTTACTGAAAAAATTGTAGGGTTAGCAAGTTCTTTACTCTTGTACCCTCATCAATATAATTGTCACCAATTGATTGAAATTTGAAACTTTATACTGACCATTACTCTTGTGCTCTTTGCCTCTTTCTGTATTCATTGTCTTTATCTGTAGTTTTGTGTACCTGATCAATCTTTATCCAAATTGATCAAGCTTAAAACTGTTGCAGTTATGTTCCAAATCCTGTTTTGGTTATTATCGATGTTGAACCAAAGGAGTTGGGAATTCCAACAAAAGCATATTATGCTGTTGAAGAGGTTAAAGAGGTAGAACTTAAAGTACTTTATATCTTTGATAAAAGCTTTATATATCTGTCTTTACTGATATATAATCCTGTGTATATGATGGTGGGAGGGGAGCTAGTGTTTGCTCAACACTAAATTAGTAGTTAAAGAAAGTGACATATAGTTTATTGTGAATACAGAATGCCACTCAAAAAAGCCAGAAGGTATTTGTGCATGTGCCGTCAGAGATTGCTGCTCATGAAGTTGAGGAAATAGGTATTTCATGCCATTTAATGATGCATTTTTTCTTATGTTTTTTTTTTTAAATTTCTGGTATGAAAATTCTGAATTTTATCCATACAGTTTTGTAACCAGTTTCTCCTGTTTTTCTAATTATTCTTACTCTCTTGCAGGAGTGGAGCACTTGCTTAGAGATGTAAAGGATACAACCATTAGCACCCTTGCGACAGAGGTTTCATTTGCCCCTTTTAACTTACCCTTGTTAATTGCTTTCCCGGTGTTCTCTTTTATCTTGATGCTTTTTTATATGTTTTTTTTGCCGTAATGCTTTTGTGGTTCTTTTAAGCTAAAGAATCGATGCTGGGTGTTGACAATGTAATTTTTACATAGGTAAGTGCAAAACTCACAGCCTTGAAGGGTTTGGATGCAAGACTTAAAGAGATAAGGAGTTACCTTGACCTTGTTATTGATGGAAAGCTTCCATTAAACCATGAGATCCTGTACCATCTTCAGGTTTGTTTTTCATATTCTTGCTGAGTAAATGCTTGATTAGTTGGCTTTGTTATCAATTTATTCATGAATCTGGATATTTTCTGCTGGTCCACAATTTTTAATTTAGAACCTTTTGTAATAAAACCAATAAACCATGTAATGTGACATTAATGGCTGCTGGCAATAATATTTTTTTTTTGTTTGCTTATGCTGCATTATTGTTTTTCACCATTTTTTTTTTCTTGCAATTTTTTAGGATGTGTTTAACCTGCTACCAAATCTTAATGTTGCTGATCTTATCAAGGCTTTCGCAGGTTAATATTTGTGACTTGTATTAGTGAATATCATGTTTTTCTATTATGTCTCTTTTAAATTATTGATTTGT
Source organism: Pachyrhizus erosus (assembly GCA_026544285.1). Taxonomy (NCBI): domain Eukaryota; kingdom Viridiplantae; phylum Streptophyta; class Magnoliopsida; order Fabales; family Fabaceae; genus Pachyrhizus; species Pachyrhizus erosus. The sequence goes on along the minus strand of JAMLFT010000694.1, from coordinate 20,481 downwards.
CGTACATGTGCAGTGAAAACCAATGATATGATGCTGGTAATATACCTCTCTTCTCTCATCAGAAGTGTAATAGCACTCCACAACTTGATTAACAACAAGGTGAGATACACTCCCCTAAAGTTTGCTGCATTTGTCATTGATGTTTGCTGATTACTTTATATTTTGAATTTGTTATCATATTATGAAAATAACAGTTTTGGCAAGGTTGGAGGAAAAAACCCAATCTTCCAATTTGTATATTCAAGTTTAGTATTTAGTAAGCTAGGCACTTGATGAACTCATTTTCTGCTTACAACTAATTGAGCACATGGTTATATCTAATCCATGTTTCTATTACATTGCCGATTTACTGTGATTCATGTCTTTTAATACTGGAATGTGATTTCAGATGCTGAACAAAGAACATGAACGGGCAGAAGACTCAAAATCAGTTACGGTGCCGAGTGCAGCTGCATAAATTTTGAGGAGTTGTGATGGCTGGAGCTCTAAATGCTATTGAATACATGGATTTGAGATTGTTACACCTTTTTTACTTTGTTGATCTTTGCCTATTTCTGCTAGGTTTAGACAACTTGCACCCAACATGGCATAATGATCCTTTTATGTTGTTCCGGTGCTTAATGTATTTTACTCTTCAATACTTTTACTTATTTTCTTTGTTTGGTAGCTTTGGTAACAGCCGTTAAAAAGAATTCAATTTAGTAAAAACAAATTGATTATGATATCAAAAATGAATCTTCGGCCTGGTAATTTTTGCTGATTTTTACTCAACCCATATCAGTGTAGATTAGCTGAATCACCTGCACTGTGTTGAGTTTCAACTAGAAAGAAATCATATACATGCCATGTTATAATTTATGAACCCCGGCAATAGATTGAACTACGTTAGCTAAGATGTGGGAAAAGGAAGTGCGGGCGTATTAGAAAAGTTAACTAATCATAATGACACGTTCGACATCAACAATATAAAAACAACAAGTTTAGATATAAATTGAGTCTCTAAAAATATTTTTTTTATTTTGATTATTTTAATTTTATTTTCTAGTATCAAATAATGACATTAAATAATATTATAATAAGAATTTTAATAGTTTAATGATTTATTATATTATTAAGGAATTTGATAATAAAATTATGTATAATTTTTTAATAAATTTTTATAATTTTAATTTAGTTAATAAAAGATTTTAAAATATAGTTTAATAAAAAAATTTATATATGATCGTTATGTTAAGTTTTTTAACAGCATAACGAGTTATTTAAATATCAAAATTATTATTATATTATTATTTAAAAATGATATAAATTAATATTAAAATATTATTTGATTATTATAAAAAAATAATTTTTAGAGGATTAAAGTTAATTTTTTTAAGAATAGAAATAAAAAAGATATTGTTTATAGATTAATTTTATATTTTAAAAAAATATCAACAAAAATAGTGAATTTGTTAAATGGTTGGAGTCTTATAGTAGGAAATTTGTCAACATTAAAACATTAGGGAGCAATTTTTCTTTGTTATGATGACGGTAAACAAGTTCCAATGATTTTTCTTAAAAAAATGCTTTTACATGCTATTTGTATTTTACTATTTTTCCTATGTTACATCAAATACTAGATATGATCGACCTTCTTGCTAAAGTGTTTCTGAAGATTTCAACACAAAAACAATTATGAGAAAATCGAATGTCTGTGAATGAAACATGCGACATCTACAGGTAGATGGAGAGCGTCACCCTTTGGCTCTCCATAAAAAAATCAAATAAAAGATTGAATTCGACATAAAACATCAACGATTTATTCGTAACTTGTGTTTGTGTAGATTTCTTTTATTGCAATTGAAAAATTGGGCTTCCAAGTTCCTAATGCATTTTTTCAAGAAACAATACTAACTTCTGTTCAAATAAACGTTTGACCCGTTTAAAAAACTAATAACACAACAAAAAAGTAAAATTTATAAAGGAACAGGATTTTCAACTATTTATGCAAGAAAAGAAATCTTTTCACCTTTCTTAGGAACTTTTGGTTCGTGATTTTTTTTTAGTTGCGAGAATTTTATATGAAATGCTAGTTATATTTTGGGAGAAGACTTCAAAAACCATTCTTACATTTTCATTCCCATAGAATATCGCCTAATGGCTGAGAATATTTTATTAATCCAAATATGTAAAATCCTTACCATTCTACTGATAGATATGTTAATAAATTATAAAAATATGTATTTTTCTATATAAAATGGATAAATTATACTCACGTTGAAGGATACGCTATGTTTGTTTTCACGGAATAGGTGAACCGGACCATCTCTTCTGTTGTTTGGTTTCTTGTAAAAAGTGGAGGATGAAAAAACCACGTGACCCACATTCAGAAAAAGGGGTGTAACTTTTTTTTTTATATGAATAAAGGAAAAAATCTTATTTTTTCATTCTTCTCATTTTTTTTAGTTATACTTATATTATTTTATATACATTTTTTCTTTTATTTTATACACAATCAAACAATAAAAAAAAATTCAACTTTCTTTCTTTTTATCTTCTTTCTTTACAAATAACAAAAAAAAAAAAAAAATCATTTTCTATTCTTCCTCTTTATTACTTTTCATTTTCATCTCTAAACCAAACATACTCTTAACCATGTTTGATACAAGGTGTGGTTTCCTAATGTATACATACATCATCTCCCCCTGTCCACCCTCCAACTCCTCAATAGCTATTAGCTACCATTCCATTCCTAAAACGGTTTTGATAAACCAAATGTGAAAATTACCTTCTCAAGTAATATTATCTTGGACATGTCATTTTGTATTTTCTTATTATTTTTCCATTAAATCGCAAGGATCCCAGGAGCTGTATAATTATGTTAGTACTTAGTAGTCAGTGATGGCTGATGAAATGTAGTGCAATGTCATAATGTACTTGTGTGCCATTTTTTTTTTCAAATTTTGTGTCCCAAAAGTTAGAGAGAAAAAAAGAATACAGCCCCAGCCTTGTGTGAACTTGGGGCCAATCTCAAGCGTAATATGTCTCGGTATAGGCACCTTTCACTTTGTTTGATTGAGACGACGGAAACAAGTTAGTGCATATGGAAATAAAATCCGATTGTTTGATATAAGATTATTTGATGAGAGAATTAATTTTGAATTAAGTGGAGTCCATTTTGCACTTTTGTATCTTCACAGTAGGTGGGTAGATGTGGGAGGGTTCTGATTGTTAACTAAAAATTCATTCTTGTCCCTACTTTTCTCTTTCATTCACATGCCTTGTATGCTTGATCATGGTTCAGGGTTAAAAGCATAATCGATTTGTTCACATTTTCTAATCGATTAAATTGTTTCACTGAATCACCCACAATGAAAATTTTGATTTTTTTTTTAATTTCATCATTCATAACAAAATTGATTTTTGGTAAAAAAAAAAAATCAATTATGTACACTCATTTAATAGATTATATTGTGAATTTAATCAATTAAATTTGGTTAAGCTAACAACACAAGAAGCCTGTATAATAGTACTTTTATAACCTTTTTAAATTCTCTTTCCTTAATTCATCCAAATCAAATAATTTTACAATATTATTTATTTATTTATTTATTTTAATTAAACCAAACAACTCGATATTTAACTTTATTTTTCTCTTCTTTAATTATCTCTCTTCTATTTTCATTTAGTTTATTTCTCTAATCGTAATCAAACATAGCAGAATGCACACTCCTTCATCCTTAAAAAAAAAATTTCTTGCCTTTTACAATGCCTAATAAGAAGATAAATATGTGTGTGCGTTTTATATAATTTAGATAGAGAAGGTAGATAACTCTTGAAAATAAGATAATAAAATTTAAATTTAAATATATTTTTAAGTCATGTAAATATACTACTTGATTTTGGTTCTTACAATTTTTTTGTCTGTTTGTCACCAATGCCTTTTTCACATGTTTCTCTTATAGTCCCTTCTGTTGTTCTACGTTAAGTATGTAACTCCAAAAAAAAAAAAAAAAAATTACTTTTCAAAATAAGCTTATCAGCCTTGGCCAAGTTTGTTTCTCATATACATGTGCTTTTGTGCTTAAAAAACACTACAGTTTAATTATTTATTATGAAAGGCACCTCAAATAAAACAAATAAGTATTTATTACCAAGTGTTATAGAATAGTTGTAACTTAATTATTTGTTTTGAATTTGAATCTTAAATATGTTTTATATATATAATTTTTTAAAATTTATATAAAAATATATTATAATAATTTACAAATTTAATTATTAATTTTTATTCGTCAAATTTGATTCAATTTTAGGAATAAAGATTTCTCTTAATTTATTTTCTCGCATGACATTGATTTTTCGTGTTAACCATTTTACATTTATTATCTGATTTTAAATACCAAAGTTTTATATTTATAAGTTTTTAGTTCATAAATTTGAATTTTAACATATATCATTTTGTAGAAACTATTTTGGTCATTAATTATTCAATTTTAGAGGTCATATTATATCTTATCTTTTTTTATTTCTTTATTTTTTTAGCTGTGAAGATTTTTTTTATATTGATTTTTCTTAATTGACGATGATGATTTTTTAAAAAAATATTTTTTCAGTTATATTTTATCTAAACTCAAAATTATATGTGAGTGTTAAAATTTGTAGGAAACCCCTTCTTTTTTCAATTATTGAGGCTGGTGCATGCATGTGTTGCACAGAGATGAACTTCGTTTGACAAATGGTATGACATATTGCCCGAATTCATGTTAGTAGTTCCGTTTTAGAAAACTTATGCATCAAAATGGAAAACTGCTATTCTTAATTTCTTGTGCCAATCAAATTGGAACGACATACCTTCTTAATTTGCCATTTCTATTTGATAAACCGCATGTGGTTCAATGTACGAAGGAAGAACCATCTCCAAAATCATATAATGGATTCTGTATATAATGGTATGTATGGTGCTGATAGCGATTGCTGAGTGCAACTTTGCGTCGGCATGGGCATTGCACCATCACTTTTGGTCAATGGGTTTACATATAAGTGGAGGATTGGGCATATATATATCAGCAGCCAAAAATGTCATATTCTTATTCACTATGTTGAATTTCTGGGCTTCCAATGCTTAGCCATATGAATCTACACATTTAAGATGAACTATTTTGGACGGCTTACCAAATATATATAAAGCCAATTCAAGTACTACCATTCAAGGAGAAATGATGGTTTCATACATACAATATTTTATATAATTAATATGTTGTTGGTCTTAATAAAATTAAATTTAGATGGATCTTCTTAGAAAATTTAACTTATGAATAAAAGAAACGTGATTGAAAAGACTGTGTAATTAAAGATGGTAAATCAATTTCTTTATGAAAATTGATAATCCAAAGTTGATTATGAATAACATAATTTAAAAATACAATAATTTATACAACATAATTTATTTATTTTTTTGTTATTGCTCTTCATTACAACATTTATTATGTTTCATGCTTCTCTTTCTTTCTCTTATTTGTAATATTGGTTATAAAAATATTTCTCATTCAACAACTACAAAAATCTTAGATGTTGCTTTGTCATAAAATTAAATTTGATGTTTTGCATAAATTAGTATGTAAGACAATAATTTTTTTGAAATATTAGTATGAACATTCTGCATCAATTGCTTTAAAATTAATTTAAAACACACTTTTTAGATTAATTGTATTAAGAATTGATGTAAAAATATTTTTTAAACAAATTCTTTATCATCCAATCTAAAATGTGAACACTCTTTACAATTTTTAAAATTTCAAAAAAAATTAGATTGATTATACTAAAAATTGATATAGAAAGATTTATTTTAATATATTTGATCTAAAAAATCTTATATAAGTTGTATGGTTTCAATAATATATTTTTATTTTTGTTCTCACTTCTATTTTTAAACCTAGTTATTTGGCTCTAAGACACCTCTAAAAAAAGTATTTTTAAATTGGCATATCCTTTAACATTAATCTTTTGCTTATATAAGCATGAGTAATTTTAATGTATGTTTTCTTTTTACACATTCCTTTGTTTTTATTATCTTAATGTGTATTTATTTATATAAGTGTGTTTATTTTTTAAACCTAGCATTTTGAGAAACATCTTTGTTTCTTCGTGAGATACTATTATGTCTTTTTTATTATGATTTTATTTTTCAAATCTAACCTTTTTATTTGTTTTAAACCTACATCTTTGTAATTTATCTCTTTTATAAATGATGCATATTTATTCTATACGAAGACTTCAAATAATATATTTAAAGACTCTAAACATATTATTAAAGATTCTAAACATTATTGTCAATTCTTTAAAGGAATCATATTTTTCATTAATAACACCAAATAAATCACAAACCTTCTTTTTTTTCTAGTTACATAAACCACATACAAGAAATTTGGCTATCCTTTCTTCTTCTTTTTTTATCTAATAGGATTTCAATTTTTCTCATTAAGTTCTTTTTCTCTCTTATTTATTTCACATTTCTTTTATTATAAATATTGTTCTTATATTAGATTCATTCATATATGATAAAAAGGTTCTACCATTGTTTTATAAATAACAACCATCAAATCTTCAAATCAATACGTATTGTATTATATAAAATGGTGGTGATAAGTTTTTCAAACTAGAATGAATATAATATGAGTAGGAGTATATAATAAAAGAAATGTATAACAAGCAAAAGAAAAAAAAAAAGAAAACTTCGAGGATAGAATTCAATTCCTATTAAAAAAAACAAAAACAAAAATTATATTTGATTCATATAAATAAAAGGTTCGCAATCACTTTATAATTGAAAAATTATACATATATTTTTAATTTAGTCATTATAATAGAAAAATTATACATATATTACTACTTTCTACTTTATGCATCGGTATGAAGCCGATATAAAATGTGTGAACTTTCTATAATGGTTGATTTTAAATTTATTAATGAAATTTATTTAAACTTTAAAAATAATTGATATTAGAAATATTTTATATTAGTATACATTGAGATACATAAATGAATAAACATGTTTTCAAACTAACCAATTACAATAAAACCTACCAAAACATAAATCGATTTGGTAAAACATCTCTCAAATATTGGTTTCTGTCATTAAACTTAGGAAAATAAGTTAGAGTAAATTACTTTCCTCTTAATCAAGAAGTGAATATTAAATTTTTATTTCCACGTTAAAATATATATTCCCATCTTTTGAATGATTAAAATACATAATACTTTACTCCATTTTTAAATATTTCGTTAAACTTTTGTTAGTTATTGTTTAAAAAAATTATTAGCAAACTAACTTTTACACTACCATCTTTTAGATGCAAGTGTTGTATTGTGTCATTGTCCACTACCACCCATCTTTCTCTATCCATATATACTTATAACGAAGTAATATACATTTAAAATTATAGCTTACATATTTAAGAAAATTGGTTTACCGAACTTATTCTAAAAGAAATATAAATTTATCCAACTGTATATATTTTAAATGAATTGATAGAACAATATATACTATATATTCAAATGTATATTACTATCATATACATATACATACATACATATATATATATATATATATTTATTATTTAAAATAAATTACTATGATTTATGTTAAACTTAATTGTATATTTAAATATATTTAATATTCAATATATTTTCATCAAACAAATTTTAAAGCAATAAAATTAAACAATAAAATAATGTGTGTATATATACATATAAGTAAAATAGGATGAAAAACCAATATTATTGTAGTATTTATATAAATGTATAAATAAATTGATATTCTCTTATATAATATTAATTATTATATTTATTAAATATATTATCTACATATATATCGTACATATAACTTATATTTATATTATATATATATATATTGATATATATTATTTTTCATAGTTTTTATTATTAATAGTTATTTTCATAAATTATTTTTAATTTATTATATATTTTAAAAATCTTTATCAAATGAATAAAGAATAACATTGTAAATTAAATTTTGTTATAGTATTCGTTTTAGTTAAAGTTTATTTTATAATATTCTAAAGAACGTTCTTTAAGAGCATTGTGCTAAATATATTAAATCATATATTTTTAAATAAAAAATAATAAAATATTCACATCTTTTAAAAAAGGAATGATATAATACTGTAATTTATTCTATATTTTAATTTAATATAATAAAAAATATAATATAATATTTTCATCTTTTAAAAGATAAAAATGTTATTTACTTTTTTAGTATTAAATTAAATAAATTAAACTGCAATATCCACATCTCCTCCCCCCTATAAAAGAAAGATTATTTTATTCAATGTTTTATTACATAGGCAGGTTCCTGATACAACAGTCTTTCTAAGATTTTTTTATTTTATTTCTGGAAACAAACACGGGTTTTTTTACTATATTAAATTTTACATAATTATAATTTTAATAGTAGACTGTATCTTTTAATCGAGAAATTATCTTCTATAAAAACATAACAATATTATATTCTTCCATTAAAATTTCTTATCAAATATTTTAATTATTTATAAATATTAATGAAAATATATTTAATATCTTCAAAAAATATTTTTTTTATCTAACAAGAAGTTTTTTTTAAATAACACCTAATAAATACTGTTACAAAATATTCTTAATAATTATCCTATTTAATAGATAAAGTAAATATTAAATATATTAAGATTTTCAAAACATTAAAGATTTAATTATATTTTTATTGTAATTTTGTAATTTTAATTCCTTGTATTATACTTATACAATTTGAGTTAGGGTTGTGTGATTCTTGTCTCTTTGTCCATCTTCTATTAAATGTTCTATGCTCTTACTTTTCTTCCTGCGAATCTTCTTAATATAACTAATAAAAACCAAATCAAACTATTTAAAATTGTCAAACCATCAAAATAAATCATACCCCAAAATCTTCCTATGATTTTCGATTCCTATAATAAAAATTAAACCAAAATGTATATTATATTTAAATTGACTTTTCTTTTATACATCAATCTAAAATCTCATTTTCTAACTTGATTAAGTCTACTGATTTTTTGATAAGGAGATTTTTAGGAGTTAACAGTTATTAGTTGTTAAATTATATGTTTATGATATTGATAATAAATATTAATTAACGGTCTGTAATGTTATTCATTTTATAAGAGTTTTATAATGTAACTTTTTTATGAAAAGTTTTATAATGTAATTATTATATGTGTGAGTTTTTGTTTTTGTTGTTCCATCGCTTATAATTATATAAAGGATTGGTTTGTTTGTGTTTATTTTTTTAAAAGATAGTTTTTTTAATAAAGTAAACTTTTTTTTAGGTTTTAATGTTTTTATTTAAACATATTTTTTTATAAACAAATTTTATTTGTTTATTAAATAATTAAATATTTTAAAAAAATTATAAATATTTATTTTAAGGTTAAACAAACTAATCTAAAATCATTTTTAAATGTTAGATAACGATTTAATTAGTTATTAGATTCTTCCATGTATCAATTTATTTTGTTATTGATTCATTGCCAAATTACAAATAATTTTGAAAGTTAGATAAATTGAGTCAACTTAATTCATTTAAATTGACTCACTACAAATTTAATAAATTATATGAGTTAATTCATCTAAAATATATAAAAATTCAAAATTAAAAAATTAAAAAAATAAGGTAAGAAAATTCACTATATCAATTAATAGAAGTTAAAAAAAATTACAATGACATTTCTTATATTTTTCATGAATTATACTTAGCATCATTTTTTTTATAATTCTTTCATTAATCTTTTTTAAAAAATATTATATTTATACTCCTTTATATATTACATTAACATGTCTATAATAAGAAATTATTATAATGGTTAAAAAAATAAAAAAATATTAATATAATTAAAAAATATTACTGTAATTTATTTAAAAATTAATTTTTTACATAAGTTATGATCGTTTGATGTATTTCCTTGTATTTGTCTTTACCTAAGATATTGCTTGTTTTAGTTTTAATTTTATAAAATATGAAGTATTCACCAATTTAATTGACCATCAAAAATTTAGTTTATTATTTTTAAGATTTTTTTTAATCATATTTTTTTATATTTATAAAACTCAAATTCGAGATTTTGAATAAAAACCTTGAACTCAATTATACTCAAATCAATGACTTGCTGTTAAAAAAATAATAAAATTATTTTATTTAAATAAACAAATATTTTTAAAAATAAAACATAAACAAGTTATATATGAAAAAAGGGAGTAATCAAGTTATTTAAAATTAACTTTTCATTCTCATTATTTTTTTTTAAATTTAATGATTAAAATTAATTACTTATTATAATTATTAAATATCAAGAAATTAATAATAAAAATAAAAAATAATTATTTTAAATTTGTTCTAAAAGTAATTTAATATCTCCTTTTATATACATCATTTGTTTTCTTTAATAAAAAAAGTCAATTAATTTTTTATTTTAAATATAAGAAAAATTTAATTATTTTTATTTTATTTAATGCTATTTTTTTAAAAAAATATTTTTTATTTAACTATTTTCATATTTTCAATAATTTTTTTTCATGAACAAATTTTTAAGAGTTTTTTAAATAACAAGGACAATCTAAAAAGAATATTATGGAATGAATAAAATTTAATATAGTTAAACTGATTTTTTTAATACACGTAAACAAGCGCCAGCTAATAAATGACTATTAAAAGCAAAATTGATTTCAGACCCTCAAACAAATAACAATTAATAGCAATAACGCAATTTAAATCATTTATTGTAAACAATATTTTAATATAATATTTGTATTTTTCAGTATACTGAGAACTACAACTGTAAATTATTGTGCCGAAGTTATTGCTAAAATAATGAAGTTATCTAAACCCTTCATTTCAGTTTTAATTAATTTACTCTATATAATTCTTGCCACTCATTAATAAGGCTTATCGACATTGACCCTTTTGATATTGTCACACCTTTAATTACTATGTATAATTTCTTATTAACTTTTATATTAATTTACTATATTATTACTATATTAATTTACTATCTATAATTTACTCTATTTTCACACTTTTGGTAATTTACTATATATATTTTCTTAACTTTTATATCAATTTTTCGATACTTCAATTACGAACGTCAATAATTGAAGTAAATATTTATATCATCAACATTGCTATTTAAAGGAATGAATGAAGGTTGTCTTCTGCAAACATTTAATTTAAGTTATTAAAGGATAGCTCCCTTAAGATTAAAAAAAGGTCTCGCTAATAGTGTTTTAGGTATTGATTAAGAAAATTAAAAAATATTTTTATTAAAAATTATGTAAAAGTACAATTAAAAATTATAAGAAATGTAATTTTCTGCGTCTCTTAAAATACCGGTTAACATTTATAAAAAAAAGAAAAAAAATATATTTGAAGATAAATATTAACTAAGTTCAAGATAAGATTCTTTTAAAAACGTATTTTATTTAAATTACGGGTCACATTTAAAATTGTTGAAGCAACTCATTAAAATAAATAGTTGTAATATTATAATTAATATTACTACTTTATTAATTTTATTATAAAATTTTAAAATTATATACTTATTAATTTGTCCAAAAGTATAAACTAATTAATCAATAAAATATAAATAAAGATTGAAAGTTATTAGTTTATATAAACATAGTATTTTAACATATTTTAAAAACTTTAGTATACAATAAACTTCTAAACAACTCAAACTAAGCTTTAACAGGAAAAGCATGGCCCAAAATATTCTATATCACATGTTAGAATCATGTTTTAAATTTTTAAAATAAAACAAACCTAGATTCATTTAATTTAACAAAATCTATTTTATATATTTTAACTTTATGTAAGTTACATAATTATATTTTTAGTCGAAAAAATGTTCTCTTTTATATAATAATATTAAGTATTTTTTTAATTTATTTTATTTTTTAAATAAGTTACATACAAAATAATATTTCTATAAAAGAAATCTAGTTTAATTGATTGAGTAAAATATATAAGTTGTTGTAAATGCTTTAGTACTTGTTATAAAATTTTGATTTTTATAGATAAAAAAAATAATATTTTTAATTTTTTATAAAATAAATTTATGAGAATATTTTTTAACTCTAATTATATGAAATTTAGACTTATTTTTATATATATTATTTGTTAATTTTTTAATGATTATGCACTTATATAAAATAATTTTATATTATCAATTAATAAATTAATTAGATAGTTTTAAAATATTTATTATAAAAATTAATAAATTTGTTATATATAATAATTTGTAAAATTATTTTATATTATTATTACATCACCTAATTTCTTAACTTATATTATTGATTTGAGGTTGAATCTAAGAACACATTCACTTATTTTCCACTTATTGATGCTTCTTTTAATAAAGAAAATATTCAATCATTTTCCAAACAAATTGATGCATTCATATGCATGTTAATAATGGTAAAATATTATCTTTTAAATTATGAATAGTATTATTAAATACAATTACCTAAAATTTTAATTTTATAAATATTTATAAAATATAATTTAAATTTATAATATTATTAATTAGAATAATTTAATTTAATTATTTTATTTGTCTTGCTTAGTTAATATTTACTTTTTGTATAAAGGGCTCGACGTAATATTAAATGAAAAGTATATTTAATATCTTTAAAATTATAAAAAAAAGTAATATATAATAGTATTTAATATTAGAAAATATTAAGGTACTAGTTAAGAAATTAAAAAAAATATTTTTTATTAAGATATGTAAAATTATATTTTTTATAATTTTAAAATATATTTTTATATGATTTTTAATAAAAATATTTTATCTTTTAATTTATTAATTAGTAGGTACACTAGTTAATAAGACCCTTTAATATTTAATATAGTAAAAACGATTTTATACTATTATTTTATTTCGAATAATTATTTCATTTGTCTCAAATTAAGTATAGTTTTAATATTTAAAAAATATTTTAAAATAATTAATGTTATCAAATTTTAATAAAATATTAAAATATTTATTTTAATTCTATTTATTAATAACTATTGTTGTCTTAAAAAATTTAATAATATACTTATTAAAGTTAAAAATAAAAATATTTTAATTAAATTATATTATCATAAATATGATTTTTTAGACTAATAAATATATTAATCCGTGTGAAAAAATGATAAACATAAATTTGAAACAGGAAAAATATAATAAATTTGGTGACATTTATCCAACAATGTTAAAAATAATATTTATGATATGATTTAAGATTTAAAACATTTATTATAATTTAAGAATTTTTATATATGTTAAGAAAAATAAATATTTTAAAAGATTTAAAACTAGTCATGGAGAAAGAGCGAAAGAAACAGATGCTAATAAATGAAAATTAAAAGCGAACTTGATTCAGTAACTGGAATCAATAACAATAAATATTAATAACGACACAATGGCGCAGAGATGCCATCTGCACAGCAAAATCAGCCCCATTATTCTAAGCGTGCCGTTACGGCGTTACTCAAGTTTTACACAAACACAATCTAAAGGTAACAACAACATTACGAACAAAGCTAAGCCCTTATGATTCAAACACGCGTCCCTACAGACCAGACACGTAAAACATGAACTCAGAATCAGACTCCAGTCGCGCCATCGTATCGACCGCCAAAACCATCTCCAAATCCACGGCGCCGCAGCCATTCCTCCCGGGAAACGCCGACATCTTGCCGTCAAACTTGTTGGCTCCGCCGCTGCGCACGGCCAAGGGCCTTCCCCATCCGAAATCATTGTCGTACATCGGAAATCTCGGCGAGCTTCCCATCTGCACGGTGGCGCCGTCGTGGTTTCCCAGCTCGAAGCACTTGGGCTCGCGCTCCCAATTCTCCACGTTACGCCGCACCGTAGCGCTATCAAACGCCCTCACGCTCTTGTTCAGCTGCTCAGCGCACCACCCAAGGTCCTTCGATGCCACGTCACCCGCTGCTGCACACGTGGCGATGCTCTGAATTGCGTTCCCGAAGTAACAATCCCCCAACTTGGGCTCCATGCGTTGGCGAACATTAACTGCCATTCGAAACGTCGTCGGTTTTGTCTCCTCAAGATTCCGCGCCTTAGTAACGCAGTGCCACACCAGAGCGCACAAAGACTGAAACGACGAAATCTCTGTCGTAACCGTTTTCAGTTGCATGTCGCTGCTCATCTTCGCCATCAACTCAATCGCATCGCCGTTCTCAGCTGGAAATGTTGTCCGGCGATTGTTTACAGTGGCTTTCAGCTTCTGAATTGATTCTCGGCTGAAGCTGAAGATTCTCTCGCGAAAAGGCTCCTCCACATTAAAGGTGACCTTGATGTCTACCAATATATATATATATATTAAAATTAGTAACGGAACAAATGTAATTTTTAAAAAAGTTGTTACTTAATTTGGTGTGATGTTACCTTCCGGCAGCCGGAGCACGACCTTGGAGTTGAGAATGGATTCCCGGCGGAAATCCGGGAGTCTTGAGGGAGGAGACGCGGCTCCCCTGGAAATTTCGGCGAAGGTGTTGAAGAAGTTCCAGAAGGAGGCGCCGTCGGTGACGGCGTGGCAGACGGCGCAGCCGAAGAAGAGGCCGTCGGCGAGATGGGTGACCTGAATGGCCATGATGGGGGAGGAATGGGCAGTGTAACTGATTTTGTGGTGGAAGGGGAAGAGTTGCTTGAAGGACGGATGGACATCGGAGGAAGACAGGAGGTCGGTGACGGAGAGATGAGCGGCGGTGGCGTGGATGAAGTCGACGCCGGCGTCGTTGCATGTGATGTAGACGTAGCCGTGGGCGTCGGTTTTGAGGCTGCCGGCGAGTGGAGGGAAGAGAGAGAGGGTTTGGGAAAGGGCGTTGGTGAGGTGAGGGATGAGAGTGTGAGAGGGGAGAGAGGGAGTGGTGAAGAGGCAACCCTTTTGGATATAGTGAGACAATAGCATGTTAAGGTCAGACATAGAGAGTTTGAGGTCTCCCAGAGTGGAGTTCTGGTGAGGCACAACAGTGCATTTTGAAAGGACAGTGGGTGCAGAAGAGGACGAAGATGAAGAAGAAGGCATTTTTGTACATAACATGTACCTTGGTGTCCTCCAAGCTCGATGCCGCTTTGCTTCTATTGAAAAGAGGACGCTGGCTATGTCCTGTTTATATAGGCCACCAAGGATGTCTTGGTTCATGCACTCCACAGTTTGTTTACATGTTTAAGTTTGTACAACTTCCATTAGGAAACAAAACGTACTCTTTTAACTCTTATTTAAACACATCAAGTTAAGAACAATGATGATTAGCAGACACCTGGCTGCTTCAGACTCTCAAAATCAAACCAAGAGAGAGAAATAATTACTCTGAAATTCAGTAGTGCCTATTTCAATTTAGGTTACGTTATTTACAATCAGAAAAAAAAAATTCTGTCAAACTTAGTTTTAGTTAGGTATCATAAGGAAGAAAATCATATTTTCTGATTCTTAATATAGGAAACTTATGTCCCTTGATTGGTTGCCGTGGAAAAAACAATTGTGGAAATGTAAGTTTGACAGTGTGAAATTGTGTGAATTTTTTTAATTTTAATATGATTTTTTTATTTTTTATTGTTTACCTGCTATATAATTTTTATTTAAATATGATAAATATTAATTATTGGCTTAAAAATACTAGTTCAGAAAACAAATTTATTGAAATGCGCGAAAATATATTTTTTTTTATAATTTTGAATAAATTACACTATCACGTTGTTTTTTATAAAAAAAAATTCAAAAGATTAGTAAGATCCTTTAAGTGTTTCTTCTCCATATTTCATTTTATTTTATTTTCTCACAATCAGTACACTGTTAAAGTAATAAAATTAATAAAAATTAATTAATTAATTAATTTTGTTAGTTTTCTAAAAATATTACTAATGTATTAATTTTATCCTTGTTAATAATTACTCTCTCCATATCATTTTATATGACTTTAAGATTTTGACATAAATATTAAAAAATTTAATTAATATGATGAATTTTAAAAAAAATACATAATGTAACTTCCTAATATATCTTTCTTTTTAATTAATTAAATTATTTTTCATTTATTATCTAATATCAATTATTCTCATTATGGGTATTATAGGGAAAAAATATATTTAATCTTTCATTAATTTTGTAAACAATTTTTTTTCTCAAAAATATCATATAAAGTAACACGAGGGAGTATTAACTTGTTATGGGCGATGTAAAAAATTAATATTAAAGAACATTATGCATCACTATTAATAAAGAACACAAATACTTAAAATATTTAATAAGAATAAATAATGAAAAATTAAATATTGAGTTGTTGGAAGTAAAAATAGAAAAGATAATTGAGCTCCAAGAGTTATTTTGGAACGTGATGAGGAGAAATGAGTGTTTCTTGAAACAAAAAACTATACTAAAGTGGCTAGAGGAGGGTGATAAAGTTCTTTCACTTCACAACTAATTGGAGAATAAATAAGCATGAGATAAAAAGGGCTACATATTGATGGAAAGTGGGATGGGGAGCCAAAGAAAGTTAATGAGGAAATAAAAAAGTTTTTTCTTGAAAGGTTTAAGGAAGAAGAGTGGGAAAGACCAAAGTTGAATGAGATTAATTTTAAGTGTATCTCACAAGAAGAAAGAAAAAAGTGAAGGAATAGAAAATACATTAGAAGATGATTGGATAGTATGTGTGTGATTTTCATATTTTTTTCACAAACTCCTTTAGAAAGATATGTTTAAAGACAAATTAAAAACATTTTGCAAACAAACATATAAAAACACAGGAGATAAATTCAACACAAAAAGTATTTTGTTCATTTTAATTCTTGAACTACGTTTAGTTCTCTTTCAACATGAAAAGTTTTACTAAATAAAAGCTTATTTACACACGAGAAATGAATTCACCACTCTTGACTATACAACAAGTATTCTCTAAGTTAGTTTTGACTTCTTAACTCAAATATTATTTACTATCACTTTTGGCCACAATATTTAATCACTTTATTAAGTAAACTCAAGTATTCTTTTACACTAAATCACTCTTAACTTTCTCGAATTTATACAAGATATAAATAATTCATAACATGGTGATATAAAAGTTGTAGCGCAAGATACAACTTAACAAAGTTAAGGATATGAAATGATTACAAATAATATCTTAAAAAGAGATATACAAGATTCAAACATATGAGAACTTAGAGTCAAGTTCTTAAAAATTTGTGTGTGGGTCTATATGTGTAACTTCTCTAAGTTTTCATAAATTGGTATATATATAGTCTTGAGAAGAGATGTCTATTGTGACACAACGTTTCTATTTCTTTTTCTCATTTGATGTGCATTGAATACATGACTTTACTTTACGTCTTCATTTTGTAGATGTTTGGCTTATATTAGAGGCGAGAGAGAAAACTTATCTTTTGTTTTTTCCCTTTTTTTTTTCTTTTTGAGCTTTAGCATATCAATTGTCCTTCCAAACTTAGTCTTTCTCTTTATGATATACTTCAGAGTCCAATGATTCTTTGATCTAGAAGTCTATTTATATTCATCATGCATGTTGTTTTTCATTAAAAGTTTATTTAAATATTATGTTAGAACTATAACATAAATAGAAACAGAGATAAACTATGGTAACAATTATCCTAGGCATTTTGAACTATAAAGATATATCAGACTTAAGAAAATATGTAAGTATAAAAACAAATTTGTTGTTACTTAGAACGTATGTTGGTTTAAGAAGTATACTGATTTAGGACGTATAATTTTCATAAAAGCTCATAAGATGTATATTTATAAAAAAAAAAACTCAATTGATTATCCAGTGTTTTAGCACTTTTGATTTAAGATATGCTACATTTTCATAGCTTTAAGATGTGTTTATGTCATCATACTCATCAAATCATTAATATTTATCAAATTATATTATTCATTTGTTATAATCAAAATCATATATTTTTTAGGAGTTGGACATTCATCCACGTCTTTGGTTTTAACAAATAGTAGTATCTAGCTTTGAGGAAGAAGAAATTAAAGATTTAATTTGGGAGTGCTGTAGCTCAAAATGCCTTGTCCATATGACTTTAATTTCAAATTCATTAAAGCTTTTTGGGAGACTCTCAAAGAAGATATAAAGAGGTTTCTTGATGAATTTCACTCTAATGGCATTCTTCCGAGTAGATGTAATTCCTCCTTCATTGCTCTCATCCCCAAAGTTCAAGACCCACAAAGTCTTGGTGAGTATAACCTATCTTTGTTGTTGGATGCATGAATAAAACTTTAGCAAAAATTATTACTAAAAGATTGAAGAAGGTTCTACCTAAGGTCATTGACTTAAAGCAAAGTGCATTCTTGGAAGGGAGGAGTATTTTCCATAGCATTCTAGTGGTAAACGTAGTTGTGGAGGAGGAAAAAAGAAGGAAAAGAAAGTGTGTAGTGTTCAAAGTTGACTATGAAAAAACATATGATTCAGTCAATTGAAATTTCTTGCTATATATGTTGCAAAGGTTGGGATTTTGTGAAAAGTGGATAGGATGGATTTGACAATGTCTCATATCTATCCATATTTCAATTTTGGTTAATGGGAGCTTAACTATGGAGTTTGTGCCACAAAATTTTCTTAAATAAGATGACCCTTTAATCTCGTTTCTTTTTATTTTGATTGTTGAAAATCTTAGTGACTTAATAAGAGAAGTTATGTCAAAAGATTTGTATCACTCTCGTTTAATTGGTCATGACAATATACAAATTAATCTTCTTCAATATGCAAATGACACATTATTTTTTGGAGAGGCATCTTACAATAACATCACACTTATCAAATATATATTAAGATGCTTTGAATTGGCTTCAAGACTAAAAGTTAACTTTTTCAAGAGTTATTTTTAGTGTTATTGGAGTGGATAGGGAGTCCTTACAAAGCTTTGTGGTAACACTAAATTGTAGATTGATGAGGACTTCCTTTACTTACCTTGACTTACCAATTGGTGCATATCCAAGAAAGGAAACTACTTGGGATATTATCATCCAAAAGATCAAGAAAAGATTATCACCACAGAAGTAAAAGATCATGTCTTTTGTAACTAGGGTATGTCTTATTAATTATGTGTTTTCATCCCTACCTCTCTACTTACTTTCCTTTTTTAAAATGCCTAGTAGTTTAGTGAGAAAGCTTGTACATAAGGATATTTAGGGCATATAACGTTAAGTGTGCATCTTTGTTACATGTGTATTTGGGGTTTCAAAAATAGCATTTATTTCCTTCATGGTTGGTTATTCTTTATTTAAGTCAATCACATATCTTAAATAAGGTGTAACATGCTCATTTATGGGTGGTCCGTTTTGTAACCTTCCTACTCTTGTTTGTTCCTGGTACTTCTGGTACCTTGTTTTTAATATATATTCTTTTTCGCTGATAAAAATATATATATATATATATATATAGTCATATTATAGATGAATCCAGATCCATACATTATAGATGGAAGCACCTTTTGCAGATAAAAGGAAAACGAGAGCAGGTGCATGATCGAATATTTTAACATTAAAATCGAGGCCATTTAAAAATAAATATTAAAGTCATGGTAAAATGGTGTATATTTAATTTTTCAGCTTAAATACATTCTCTGTTCTTAAAAAAATCATGATTTTTTAATTTAGTTGTTATATTTAAAAAATAATATAGTTTTAAGTTTTTACTAAAAATTAAATCACATTGTATTTAGAGATAAATAAATAAATATTTTTAAAATATTTTTTAAAAATTAAAGACATATTTAAGTTTTTTTTGTGTATATAATAAAGATACTTGAGTTTGTAAAAGTTACCAAAATAAGTTTTATTCGTTTTTAACAAAGAATCAAATTCTAATTAACATGCTTAAACAATCTAATTATTTAATAACAATAACAATTTTATCATTAATGCGAGTTTAATTTAATTTTTTTTTATAAAAATAATAATATTTTTTGCGTCAGATTCTTGAGAAATTTTTAAAAATATTCCAAACATGCATGCATTTAGACGTCCCAAGTACTTTCCATGTTTTCTTTCTTTAAAAAAAAGTACTTTCCGTAGTGCCAATTGAACTAATAGCTCGTTAGACAATGATCTCAGTGATTAGATTAAAAGACGGCAATTCACTGCAAAAGAGAAATTAAAAAAAAAAAAACTGAATTATCTTTTTTGTGTTCTCTCTCTACCTCTTATTAAATACTAAATATTTATATATAAAAATTCAAAACAATTAATTTACCATAGAACATTAATAATATTTAATTATAACATATTTATTATGCATTAAATATATTAATTATATTAATCAGAAGAAAGATTAGTAGTATGAATTGATATTTTTTTTAAAAATATTAATAATATTAAAGTTTTTATAATAAAATAATTATTATATTTTAAAATTAATTATAAATAAATAAATAATATAATAACATATTTAAATTT
>JAMLFT010000693.1:0-27724 GCA_026544285.1 Pachyrhizus erosus | reverse complement strand
ATATAGGATATAGGATATAGGATATAGGATATAGGATATAGGATATAGGATATAGGATATAGGATATAGGATATAGGATATAGGCTTTCGGGCCTAAGCATACTTTCAAAAAGTCCATGCTAAGTAAATATATCAAGCTCACACCTTGTGTTTGGGAAATAGGCATGTCTGTTTAACAAAACTTACGTGTACAAGTGATTTGTTTTCAATCAGACAAACCTGTATGAGTGTATCAATTGTATATTGAACACATAGCTATATTTATCATTATACATCTTAGTGGTTTAATATGTGATCAAATTCTTTTTGCTGATTGTAGGTGAGAGCAGTTCTGTGGAGAAAGAGCTTGAAACAACCACAACAACAAATGCTGTATACCAAGACAAAACAAATATTCTGTTCTCGGTATGAAGCTTGCATCTTATGTTCAACCAGCATGTGGCTAATAAGGTTTAAAAATTGTTTTTAAGACTACTAATGGTTTGGATTGTCTCAAGTCCAATTTGAAATTATGTTTGAGGTAGTGGCACTTATCTAAAGTCTACCATGAAAAAATTTCTTGTTCATGTAGAAAATTTGGTTTAGTGTCATTTGTTAATAAAAAATCTTAATCACCAAAAAGTTAAGAGTTGTTTAATTGTACCTATTTAGCTTTTAATTAAACAGTTAGTTTTGGTTGGTTGAAACTTGATGATCACACTCGCATGACAAAGATGGGTTTAAGCTACTGATCTAAATTTATATGCAATTTGATTCTTGAGAGGATTTTGACCTGCAATTTTCTGTAGCATATGTTCACACTTGGTGCTGATTGAATTGGTTCAATGTTTCTGAGTCTTAGGATCTATGGCTGTTGCTTATAATTGATACACATGCTTACAAACGCAGGTGACAGGACTGCATATGCTCACAAACTTATAACTTTCACATGATTTTTTATTCTCTAGTCTTTTGAAGACTACTATAAGTGAAATTTATATACGTGTAATAATCATTATATTCTTTTAATGGTTGTTAACATTTACGTGCAATTAAAGGATTTTGGTCAATATTTAAATTTAATTAATAGGTAATTTTTAAATTATGTAGAAAAGTAATCTTTAAATTTTTTATATATTGAATACATTTTTAAGGTTATTAAACAATTTAGAATCCATCATCATCATCTTTTATTTCAATAAATATTGGAAGTCACTTATGCTGGAAAAGAACTTATTAATTGTTATAGAGGAATAGAAATTATTTAAGTTAAAATTTAATAAAACATGATGAAATTCAACATATGATAAAAAATACAATTATAAAGTTTATTTCTGAAAAGATAAACTTAATTATTGTTAATTAAAAAGATAGAACAATTATGAATAGTTTTAGAATTTAGGCTTAAGGCCTAAATTAACCCTACAAAATTAGTTGTAAGTTGAGGATTGTCTAAGCTTTATTTAAGCCATATCTCTAGTTGATGTCAAACTAAACCACCACCCTTGAGGTTGCAATTAATGCAGCCCCCAAAAAGGCAGCTTTCCAACACTCCCTTTCATGCCTAGGGCTACTGACCTGGAGTGTGGCAAATGCAAGTGGTCTAACAATGAATCTAGAATAGCCTCTAATTTCATTTTAGAATTTGGGCTTAAGGCCTAACTCAACCCTACAAAATCTACTTGTAAGGTAAGGATTGCCCATGTTTTATAAGCTCTATTTAAGTCATATCTCTTGTCAATGTGGGAGGGAATCAAGCTCCCAAAGAGGCTGCAACTAAGGAGGGCTAGGGGGGACCACAGTTAAGGCGGCTTTTCAACTCTTAGCATTAGTCCAAAATGTTATGCATAGGATTAGTACAAAATATGCTAACATTTGTAATTTTCTACTTAAAAGTAAAATTAACATGAACTACTATTAGACATTATACATGATGGATAGCTACATTGGTAGTTCCGTCTTCAGCAATTTGCATTAGTGCATCATTTGTTTCTATACACCCAGGACTTGAATATATAAATAGGCATGAGTAAAGGGCACTGTTTCTTATAGTCTGGGAAACCTTGTGTCATTTGAAATT
This sequence comes from Pachyrhizus erosus, assembly GCA_026544285.1. Classification (NCBI taxonomy): domain Eukaryota; kingdom Viridiplantae; phylum Streptophyta; class Magnoliopsida; order Fabales; family Fabaceae; genus Pachyrhizus; species Pachyrhizus erosus. Next base: position 25,665 of record JAMLFT010000693.1, on the reverse strand, counting down.
GTTTCTCTTAAACTCTATCTTTTTTTCTTTTTTTTTAACATAAGAGTTTATTTTGACTGTCAGGGTACGGTTATGGTTGCTGGTAGGGCAAGAGCTGTTGTGGTGGGAGTTGGTCCTAACACTGCCATGGGCAGCATACGTGATTCAATGTTGCAAACTGAGGATGTAAGGCATTGAAGTTTACTCATATTGATGCTTTTACTGTCATATCTTTATGGAATTTTTGTCTGCTGGCATTCAAAATTTCATATAATATTCCAGATCTTAATTTGTAAACAGCAAATGATTTCCTTTGAGGGAATCAAGTGTTAAATGATACTGCAATATATATGTATCTATACAAATAAATTTCTCCATAATACGCATCCATGTTAGGAATAAAATGGTCTTGGGGTGATACAGGGATGGTAATGCTGCACAAGGAATTTAAGTGTACATAGGTACGATGTATGCCTGGGGATGCCAGGTTATGCTATCCAGTAGTAATGTTGGGTGAGAAGTTGGTATATTAAATTAAATCTGAACAAAGTTTGACAGACTCCTAATCTCCTATGTGATTGGTGAATTTTGTGCTTTAAAATAAGCCGAGTGTTGGAAATAGGGCAAATAAATCAGAATCTGTAATTCTGATGTGTACAACTTATCAAAATTAGTTGTGATTAGAATCTGTATTTGTATTATTCCTACTTTCCTTTATTTAGCTATAGCATTTATGGGGAAAATTATTCCCCTGATTTTCAGGAATAGATTAGTATACAAATTTAATTTTCCCTTTCCTATCTATACCTCATATTGTATCAGGTATTATTCTGTGAAATAAAATCCATATTTCCGCACTGAGGTATATATATCTATGAATTGAGAAAGCTGGAAATTTTTTTATGTAAATCTAATATTGGTGATGTAAGATTAACATGATTAGACATTGTGATACTGCAGCTAGCCACTTAATTGTCAGACAAGTACATATATATACCTTAAGGATATAGTTACAGTTATGTGCTTATGGATTTGGTATGAAAGTCAGGGACCTTGTTTAACTGGTCGAAATGTTCTAATATTCAATTCCTGTGCATCTGTGTCTTCCTTGATACATGGAAAGGAAAAGTTGCTTTTGACTGTTAGACACACTAGAACTATAGAAAATCTAACATACCCTGGTGCCAGAGGCTCCTTGCTTTGTGAAGGTATGGGGGAGGTTAATTATACATAGCCTTCCCCTTGTATATATGTCAAGAGCCTGTTTCCAAATTCAAGCCCACGACTAACATTACTGTTATGCCAGAACTCGCCCTCACAATAGAACTATAGAAGTGCTTACATTTTTTTTCTATGATTGGTTGCAGGAGGCGACACCGTTGAAAAAGAAGCTGGATGAGTTTGGTACCTTTTTAGCCAAGGTGATTTCTAGTTGTCTGATGTCACATTGTTTATAATAATTAATCAGATAAGCTACCCAACTAGTAATGCATTTTTGGTTTGTCAGCCTGGTAATGTAGTTGTTAATGGTTTCAACACTCAACAGTTCCATCTGAGAAATTGAGATTAGGAGATTGGAATTCAGTTACAGTGTCTTTGATAAAACCACTTTGCCTTTTTTTGCCTGCTTTTGGCATTTAATGAGAAAGCTCATTTGATGCAGGGCAAAGAATTATAATTGATTATGAATGAAACCCTTCCATTTGGGAACCTCATTTTTCTCCTATAAATTATCATGCTTCAGAAAATAAAATATATCAAAGGAACATTTATGTGACAAATCTTTTTATTGCATAAGTTTTAACTGTGAAGCCCACTTATCTCACTTGTTTCAAATTGTGATGGTGGTTCCTTTATTTCTGTGTTACAGGTAATAGCAGGGATTTGTGTCTTGGTGTGGATTGTAAATATTGGTCACTTTCGTGACCCTTCTCATGGTGGTTTCTTGCGTGGTGCAATTCATTATTTTAAGGTTTGTTCTCAAATGAGCTTTTTGTTTTCCATATCATGATTTCTATTTACTCTTGTATTCTGTTTTTCACAGGCTTCATATTGTAGTCTTCTATTTATTTTGATTTGCATGTACTGTTTACTTATTTTACGTTTACTCTCTCTTTGGGGTTGGTATATAGTTGGTTATATTGTCTCCTTTTTGATAGAAGATATCATGTTGTCTTGTAAGCATGAAAATCTTTTAACTTCTAATCATATTCCTGCTAGATTGCAGTTGCTCTGGCAGTTGCAGCAATTCCAGAAGGGCTCCCTGCAGTTGTTACGACGTGAGTTTAAGAACCTCTGTTGTTTCTCTTGAAGCCATGATATCTTTTGAATATCTTAATTTTGATTATATAAAATATAGATATAGATATAGATATTTTGGCTTGTGTGATCACATTGAGTCTAAAATTTGATTTATATTTAGTATAAGGTGCTCAATTTTTGGAATTAATGTTCTTTTGCATATATGATTTGTTGCTCATTTTTTTGTAAAAGAAATCCGTGAAATGAAATGAAACAAACTATAACGCAACATTTCTCAAGGCCCTTTTATGCGTGATATCCTTGAGGTATTTTTTTTTTTTTTGAGCTGAAAGGGAGAATTCAAGTTCCTATCAAATTCAAACTTCAACCATTATCATTTACTTAGACATTTAATAATCACATATGTTAAAAAGTATCTTTAATCTCATAAAATAGCAAAAAACAAAGAAACTTCAAAGTTTCAATTGTCTAAGCTGTTTCTTTGTCCTGGTGTACCTAAGTCATGTTAAGTAATTTAATTGATCACAACTTAATTTTATTAATTATTGTAGCTTATACTGTGTGTTTGTTTGGATAAACTTCTCTATAAGTACTTTTAAGAGAAAAAAATTATGAGTTTTTGCATAAGCTAAAATTAACTTATGAATAAGCTAATTTATAGAAGTTCTCTCATATTGGCTTCTCTAAAAGATGATTTTTAACTTACACATAAACTAATTTTAGTTTATGAAGAAACTTATTTCATTTTTTATCTTATTCACTTCTCCAAAAAGAGCTTATGGAGAAGTTTATTTAAAGAGACTCTATATTGTGCTATTCTGACTCTGAGCACTGTTACTAATTTTTGCGCTAGTAGTTTTTTTGTTTTCAAAAGAAGAAATTCATTGGGATTTTTGGTGAGTTTGGAGGATAAGAATCCTCCTTACTGGATGGAGAAAAAAACAAAAATCAACAGATCAAAGCTGCTGCTCATTTCCTCAATATATTTGCTTGGAAAACTCCCTTAGAAAGGCTATGTGCTTTTCACTACATATTATGCCAAGTAGATGCCAAATGCCTTATCTTAGGAAATCAGCTGTTGTGCTATAGAAGCTCCTTAGCCCTTAAATAGCATCACTTGGTTCCTACTGACTGTAGACTTCTCCTGATATGCTGAGATGCTATGTTTGAATTACTTTTTTGGTAAGAAATCAACATATATTCAAAGTAATGGAAAGTTAATCTAGTCTTGAGTTTTTCTTTTCCTATCTTGTATTGATTATGTTTCTTTTATAATAGGTGTTTGGCTCTTGGAACAAAGCGTATGGCTAGGTTGAATGCCATTGTTCGCTCCTTGCCATCAGTTGAGACTTTGGGCTGTACCACTGTTATTTGCAGTGACAAAACTGGTACTCTAACTACCAATATGATGTCAGTTGCAAAGGTGAGTTCTTTTTGACATTGAAACAATAAAATTAAAATTTATTCATTTGTTTATTTTTTGTATTGCCACAAGTGGCCTATTGGATTGTGCCATCCTCATTGAACTGTATGCTGACTTACTGATGCTTATTTTTAGATAGTTTTGTACACGGAACATTTTGAATCAATACTAACCCCCATTGCTACTTTGTTTTAACCTTTTTCTTGATTCAGGAATTTTAAATGTGTATTGTCTGTCTTCTTCGTATTTATAGAGTTCATAATAAAATCTGCTTCTAGGTGTTGAAGGGCCGAGTAGAGTTCAGTTTATGCACTCTTAAGCTCTTCCCCTTTCTCCTTCCCTATTTTCCATTTATAAAATGCTTTTGATGTTCATTTTTTGGTCCTGTTGTGTTTTAATTGACTCTGATACCAACTGCTGCACATAGTGGAATATGCATGAATATTATTGTGTTCAGGTTCAGAATGATACAAAATTGATATGCAAATTGCTTTCCATGTTTGTTTTATCTGTTTTTGGTATGTGCTGCAATGCAAAGAAAATAATTCCAAAAATGTGTCCCAATAATCTGTATGAAACTTCCAGTGTAAGTATCTGTTCTTTATTTTGTTATGGCATATCTCTGTCATACTTGCCATGCTTTTTAATGTTAACATGTCCAAGTAATGTTTTTTTCCTTGAACTTTTTTTCCTGGACGTTTATGGATGAAGATATTTTAGCAATTTCCTTAGCCAAAATCCCTATGCTTTTTGTTTGCACAGGTATGTGTTGTTGAATCTGCAAAACGTGGTACTGTTGTTTCTGAATACAATGTCAGTGGAACAACATATGCACCTGAAGGCATAATATTTGACAGTACAGGTTTGCAGGTACTATTCTGTTAATTCTCATGCTTTTGCATTCATGCACAAGCAAAACATAAATCACATTTAAAGCTAATTAAATTATTAATATAAGGAGAGATTCCAAAGAAAGGAACCTTAACTTCCTACCCAAAACAATATCCATGGATTTAAGGATGTTGTGTGCCAAGTTTGTCATGTATATGGCTTTGTCATGAACATCCATGCTGTTTTCCTTTGTAAACATTCACATGGGCCTTTCTTAAAGCACAACTTTGCCCTGTACCTGAACTCTGATGGTGGCAATGTTATAGCTGCATGGATGGTTTTCTGTGATGTTTATCTTCAAAACATAAACTTGTAAGAATATTGTAACACACTAATTTAATGAGTGTATGTGTAGGTGTATGCAGTTTTGTTTAGAGTTAAAACAATGTAGCATTTTTTTGCAGCTTGACTTTCCTGCTCAATTGCCATGTCTTCTTCACATGGCAATGTGTTCTGCTGTTTGCAATGAATCAACCCTGCAGTATAATCCTGATAAAGGGAACTATGAAAAAATTGGTGAGTCAACTGAAGTGGCACTACGTGTCTTGGCAGAAAAGGTCAGTATTTGTCCCTCTCCTGGTATCTCCCATGTGTGAAGCTCCATCATTACTCAGGTATACTTTGATAATTCCTTATTTGTAGGTTGGTCTTCCTGGTTTCAATTCTATGCCATCAGCCTTGAATATGTTGACTAAGCATGAACGTGCTTCTTACTGTAACCATTATTGGGAGGAACAATTTAGAAAGGTGAGCTTTAGCAAGTTCCTCACCTCTATTTTCCACTTCTCTTCATCCACTGACATTTTAGGAAAGTTGGATGTTGAAAAATTGCAGCAGGTTTTTTGAAATATTCTTGATGCCTATTGATCTGAATACACTATTATAAAAGAGTGGTTTTCCTTTTAAAAAAAGGGAACATATAATTGCTAATAAAAAACTATAAGAGTTATAAAACTTACTTAGCTAAAATAGGTTAATGTAGCCACATCACCAAGGGTGACACAGCCACTTAATCCAGCATGAAATTTATTGAATATATCTACTATTAGTTATTTTGTTGGTATTGGGCTGTGTGTATTTACTTTCACACTTTTGTTCGTGCTTCGCAGATATATGTTTTGGAATTTTCTAGAGATCGGAAAATGATGAGTGTCCTTTGCAGCCGGAACCAGATGCATGTTTTGTTCTCAAAGGGTGCCCCAGAAAGTATAATATCTAGATGTACAACCATTCTGTGCAACAATGATGGTTCCATTGTGCCACTTACTGCTGATATTCGAGCAGAGCTGGACTCAAGGTTCCACAGGTTTGGTTTTTATCATTCATAATTTTATCTGCATATACATATTTCATAATTTGTTTTCTAGATTTTCCCTTCTCCCTTCCTTTTTGATTCTTATTAAAAATAGGCAAAAAAAAACATTGAGAAAAACTGAAAAAAGATGAGTTGTTCATGAACTTGCTTTACAAGGGTAGTGCAGAGTAGTGGTCAAGTATAACCTACATGCCTAATGTCGTACCTGCTTGCTGCTAGGCCTTGAAAAGTAATGATAAAATAGAAAATTGATAAAGAATTTTCATTGATGACGGCCCAGATGCCAACCATACAGCCTCTAGCCATCTAACCATCTGCTGCCCTCGACTCAAGTGCAATTTGTTTACCCCCTTTTCTGAAAACAATAAATTGAAGGGTCAATATTAGATTTAAGTAAATTTTAACCATTCACAAATGCTTTGTAAAGATTATTTTCTCTCACTAGATACACTCCTATATTAATAATTAATAATCCTATATAAAAGTAATTAAGTAAATTGAAAGTATAAGTTTTTGAATTATTTTTATATTAGTTTTTTTTAGGAAATCTAAAATATTTTTATCATATATATAATTAAGTTTTGTATTGTTATGACACAATCTGATTTGACAGTCTGATCTAATCAGTTAACCTGGCAACTTTGCTGTTTCATGGTCAAGTTTAGGTTGACACTGTCACCAGCTTCAAGTTAACTCACATCTTTGACCTATACATTTTCATTGAAAAGAATTCTTCAATTTAAGTTGAATAACGATCATTACTGCTTACAATGATAATTTATTTCTCCTGTTGTGGAGATAATGGAAGGACTAGTTTTGGTTAAATGAAAACTAAGTGTGAGATCCATTTGTTACTGTTGTAGCAAAGCATCCTGTTTTCTAGTTTTGGTTAAATGAAAACAAATTGAGATCCATTTGTTACTGTTGTAACAAAGCATCCTGTATTCTTTACATAAAGAAATTTTTTAATTCTAATATTGAATTGAAAATAGATTATATCCTTGTTGACAATCATATTTTGAATTATTAATAATTGCAGTTTATAGACATATAATCTTTGAATTAAAAGATATTATCTTATATTTGATTTAAAGAAAACTATACTTCCTCTAATTTATTGTAATAAACCTTTTTTTGCTTATATAAACGCTCATTTGTGTTGTGTTTATACATACGGTTTCTTCTCCTTGTTTGTGGTTCTTTTTCTCTTTTATTTTAACATGGTATCTAAAGTCAAGTTAAAGTGATCTCAAGAACCGTGCTTGTTTAGTGAACCTATTGTCCCCAGAGATAAATGTTTGGCTTTTGGTTTGCTCTTTTGCTTGCTACTCATTTTTTGACGATTTTTTTTTTTATTGTCACCCCTACCGTTGGCCACTATCACATTGTCAGCGAGTTTTTTGATGAAACCATCATCATCATAGTCAGAATCCTTTGAATTATATATTCGTAAAATGCATTGGTCTTATCTTTGTCCCAGATGTACTATTCCTGTTTATGTCCCAAGTGTACTAGTCTCAACTATGTTTCATATGCATTGTTTTTGTCTCTATCCTAAAAGTAGTCGACTTTGTTTCAAGTTTGAATAATTTGGATCTCCAACATTATTAGTTTGAAGCTTCCAAATGTGGTTTCATAAAGAACGGACCTTGTTTTGCTTGCCATGAATTTTCTTACTGATGATGATTCCAATTATTTGGCTAAGCTATTTGTTTTAGCATTTATCTCCGACTTCTCCAGGATCTTTGAGCTATTTTTCAAACTATTATTTTTTGGTGGAACTCAATTTTTTTTATGTTTTCTATTTATTTATTGGGTATAAATTATTTTCTTGTAACAAATTAAAAGCTTAGTAAACTTTAGCTTGAGGGGGATTATTGAAAATTATATTCTAATTTATTAATAATTGTGGTTTATAGGCACATAATCTTTGAATTAGAGGATATTATCTTATCTTTAATTTAAAAGATATTATCTTATCTTTGATTTAGGGGAAACTATATCTCCTCTAATTTATTGTCATTAATCTTTTTCTACCTATATAAACATTCATCCGTATTGTGTTTATGCACACGGTTTCTCTTCCATGTTTCTGTTCTTTTTTTTGCTCTTTTATTTTAACAATCCTTATAAGAAGTTGAAGAAAGAGAACATAAAAAATTGAAAGGAACTTTTTGTTGTCTGTTAAGTTTTTATATAATTGCTGAAATTTGAATAGAGTAGAGTAAGCATAAAGGACCTTGGCTTCACTCACTTCTTTTGCTTGTTTATGTCAGCATTACTTGGCCATTCAAATTCTTAAGAAATTGTCTGTATTACATCTCTGAAAATTCTTGTTAATGTCAACCCTCTTATGAACACCCTTTTTTTGTGTTGTTGACACTTGACATAAAATTTGTTGGCCAGTTTTGCAGGAAAAGAAACGTTAAGATGCCTTGCTTTGGCCCTGAAATGGATGCCTGCTGCTCAACAGTCATTGTCCTTTGATGATGAGAAAGATCTTACATTTATTGGGTTGGTATGCTTTCTTTTCAATGCACCATACATGGTTTAACTGTTGGATTTATAAAATTTGTAGTCTTCATTTATTCAATAAGAACTTTTTATGTAACTGCTAGATTAATAAAACTTAATATGTACAAAGGGTTATTGAAGCAAGTAACTTTACTAATCCTAGAGTAACTTGATCTCTTTTCTAATGTTGGAGGCATCACTTCCAATAAAAGTGTAACTTTGGAGGCAAAAGGTCTAATTGAGCTTAGAGTTTTTTAGTAATTTTCTCCTGGGAAAGAGCTTTGAATGCTCTCTTCTACTTTTTTGCCTTTGTTCTGTTTTTCCTCTAGTAAGTAATAACCATTTGTTTTCTGGGTTCCTTCTCTCCCAGGTTGGGATGCTGGATCCTCCCAGAGAAGAAGTAAGAAATGCAATGCTTTCATGTATGACTGCTGGTATACGTGTTATAGTTGTCACTGGGGATAACAAGGTTTTCAAACTCCTGCAAACTCTATTGTTCTTTTTCCCCTTCAACATTCCATACATTTCATCTAAAATTACTTAATACTGAATCAGTCCACTGCTGAGTCACTTTGCCACAAGATAGGTGCTTTTGACCAATTGATAGATTTTGCTGAACATTCTTACACTGCTTCTGAGTTTGAAGAACTTCCAGCACTGCAACAAACTATAGCATTGCAACGCATGGCACTTTTTACCAGGTATATTTGTTTATATCTATCCTCTAATATTTTATCTTGTTAGATGATTGCAGAATAAAAGAACAATTTTTGTCTTTGTTCAACCTCTTTGACATAAAAAATTCTTAATAAAAGTTGCATGTGTTTATCTTGTGTTAGGGTTGAGCCTTCTCATAAGAGGATGCTGGTTGAAGCATTACAGCACCAGAATGAAGTGGTATGATTGCTTCCTTGAGCACAGCATTAACTGTAATTACTAACTAGTAATGGCTTCTCCTTGGGGTCGGTTTTTCTTTTTTTTGTTGTTTCTTGTCTCCAGAGGTCACATTAATTCTCATGTTCTTGTCATAATTACGTAACTTGTGTGTTCATCTGCATATAGCTGTATGGCAAGTTTTTCAGTGGCTGGATTGTGAGGATTAGATATTTAGGTGCAATCCTCCTCACTATTCTTACACCTAGAGTTGTTGATTGTGGATAGTGGTGCTGCACAGCCAAATTTAAAACTGGTATAGCTGATCTTAAGTGCAGCTGCTATACCTAAGATAGTATATACAGTATAAATCATTTATAATGCACACATAAATGCTCAAAACTCAAAATAGTGCTCAAAATTCAGGGCATATTCTGCATTAATAATTATAGGCGATAGCATAAAGATACAAACATCATTAATATAAAGCATAACTTACATGTCAGTAACAAGAGTAGCATGACAAATAAAAAATTACATCCCAAATCACTGCATGAGGCTGGAACTGGGCAGAGTCTGCCAGAAAATTTACTGAAATGCTTGAACAGAGGCATGAGAAATGTTTATGGCAGAGGGATGGAGGTGAGGTGCTGACAGAATAGGGATGGTGTGAAGTGCAAAACAGAGTAAAAACAAGTGTGCTTATACTGAAAACCACTTTGCTGCTGTAAACTGACCAGGTTTTGCCACAAAATTGCTGGAATTTTGAAGGGCTTTATGCCAGAAGTTGAAAACATAGCTGGGGCTGTGGATTATCTTTGAAGGGAGAGGATTTCAAATCATCAATGATTCTGTTACAAAAAGGCTGGGAAATTACAATAACATCTACAGATTAACGGGTGGGAATGAGGGATTACTCAAAAGGGTCTGCTTTGACCCTGTACCCCCAGCATACCTGACACCACAATTAGTGCTGGTGATGTGTACAACACAAAAGAGCAACATGATGGAACATCATGTCACACCAACACTGCTCCTGCTTGAGGTGTCAAGGTGTCAGATATGCTACCAACACCTCCTGACATCTTTACTATACATGTCAAACCCTTCACCCTTGGAGTCCTATTAAGATTATTTTGTCATCTTGGACACAGCTTAGCTCAAATACTGAGCCAACTCTTCCATTCGGCTGGTCACTCCAAGGACAATGGTCTTATAAAGATAAAATTTATTTTTTTAAGCATTTAAAATTGTCAGCTTAAAATATAATATAAAATATCAAAAATTTATTTGGGGATTAGACTTTTCACTACCTATGCATTATTACGTGTTTTGCACCTTCTTTAGGTGTAAAGTTCAATGCTAATGGTTTGCTTTGCATTTAATGATTTGGGTTCTTTACCAATGAATGTGATCCTGTTGCAATGATTTTGGGACCAAAGGGTTGATGCTTTCTTATCTATTTGTTGATACATTTATGCTGAGATTGTGTTTGAAACTTTGAATGTAGTACTGCAGTTTAAACCCAATTTTATTATTTATTTCCAATTTCAGTCCATGATCCCAAACCCTTTTCTTTGCTTCTGTTTAAGCTCACTTTGGTATAGCTTCTCTCTGTTATACACACACACACACATATGCAGGCAGGTATGCATGTATATCTGTGGTATCCCAAGGTCATATATATTGTACAATAGTTGTATCGGATTGTCTATCTTTGAGTCCATGTTTGATGAAATTCATTAGTGCCAGAGGCCATGAAGCTATGCAGCTGCGTTAGGGCTTGCTATAGCACTATTAACTACTCTAAACCCTCTTTTTAATAAATTATTGTAGTATCCTTAAAATCATGAACACAATTATTTATGCAATCAACAGCAATAAAGCCTTATCTCACTAGATGAGGCCGGTTATATGGATCATATGATGTCATTTGGCATGGTTAAAAGCCAAAGCTTCTGGAATATTACTTATGCAATCATTCAAAACAATTCTTTCAAATTTGTGGAAATTTACTATGTTAGTAATTTAGGTTGCAATGACGGGTGATGGAGTTAATGATGCACCTGCATTGAAGAAGGCAGATATAGGAATAGCTATGGGTTCAGGGACTGCTGTTGCTAAGGTGTCATCAACTGTCTGTACTTTCTCCTATTTTATCTTCTCTAGTCAATAATCCTGAACATTTTGGTTTTTCCCCCCTCTTTGATTACAGAGTGCTTCAGACATGGTGCTGGCTGATGACAACTTTGCCTCAATTGTTGCGGTATGATAACATATATCCATTTCTACTCAAATTTCCCGTCTTTCTTATTTATCATTTTTTTTCCCTTTTGAATTGAAAAGAATTTTTCCCTTGTAATTTATCTATTTGTTTCTCTGTAGGCTGTGGCAGAGGGAAGGGCTATATATAACAATACAAAACAGTTTATTCGATACATGATTTCTTCCAATATTGGCGAAGTAGTCTGTATATTTGTTGCTGCTGTGCTTGGAATACCGGATACTCTTGCCCCTGTGAGTTTGTAATTTTTTTAGCCAATTGGTTTCATAAAAGAAGAAATTAAAAGGAGTTGTACAATATTTTTGTTGATAATCACAAAATTCTAATTCTTTATTATGCTGCATTTTATACATACTTCAAACCTGTATAAATTTCTGGGATTTTTATTTATCAAGTCTTCTATGGCCATGGACACTGGCATGTAGCCAGTTGTTGGTCATTGATGTGCTTCCATATGATGACAGTGTCTCTTCAGTGGTAATTGCATAAAATTTTCATTTTTGTTCCAGTGAGGAGTATAGCTTAAAAAATTTTCTTTTTATTCCCCTAACTTCTACCAGGTCCAGTTGCTTTGGGTCAATTTGGTTACTGACGGATTGCCTGCCACTGCTATTGGCTTCAATAAACAAGACTCTGATGTGATGAGGGCTAAGCCTCGGAAGGTACCGTACCAACATTTCATTGGTTGACTTGTATTTGATTAAAAAATTCAACAATCAAGAGCATGCATTGGAGTCCATGTGCAGTTTTGACTTTAAAAGTGGCAAGTTTTCCAAAAAATTTTGACCTGGCTTTGTTAAAATTTTCTAAAACCATTCATATATTTTGTGTTTGGGAGAGTGGAGTGGGCTCGTTCAAGGTGGTGTAGAGTGGGAAACATTTTCTGCTGTATTATGTTGAAAAAAAAAAGAATTCAGAAAAAAATAAACCAGGATGAAAAGTAACTACTATTCTTTTACCCATTCCACTGCAAACCTTCCCCATAAGGTGGTATAAAAATTTTCCAAACAGTGGGTTCTCTACAAAATCATTTTTAGTCATCCCACCCAAATACAGCCTTGAGGTTTTCTTCTCTAGTCAATTCTATTAATAAGGCTGAGATTTCATTGTTTGTAATTGTATTTAAGGGATGAGATTAGAAAAATTAAATCTTTAGAATGAATAGTATTGTGTAACGATGAGCAGATGATTTCTGATTGCTGAAGTTGGAATGCAAAAGCTTATTATGCTTTTTACAGCTTCAACCAAAAATATTTAAGTGTTGTTTTGCTTCTCATCTTTTTTATCTTTTTTCCAGTATGACATTATGATTCCATTTAAATATTTTCTTTTATTATTTTATAAATTCCTCATGTTTCTCTTATTATGCCTTTTACAATGTGACTTCACACAGAACATTATTATGTTGTTGAAATTGCCTCTTGTATGAATGTGAGAATGAAAATTGATGTTAAAGATGATGTCCAAAGCAAAAATGGTTAGACAAAAGTAAATTGGATGAGATTAAATACAACTTATTATGTTAAAAAAATAGCAATCAGCAAAAAAATTTCTAATAACTATCTTTTTAACCATGCAATGCATGGATACTTTTATTTTTGTAACATTTTTTAGTTTCTTTTTTCTTTTTTATTATTATAATAATAGTTTATTATTATGTGTGGTTTTTTATTGTGATTATTTTCCTTTTTATAATATCATTTTCTTGTTCATTTATATTTTATAATATTATATTATTATTATAGTAATACTTTTTTTATTTTTCTTGAGATTATAGTATTACTTTACTATTATTTTTTATCTTTTTATATTTTATTCGTATTTTTATATTTATTATTTGAGTTATTTTTACTTTAACATTTTTTTGAAGATTATAATATTAATTTACTACTATTGTTTAGATTTCTAAACATGAATTATTGATTAACATTTTTACCATTATTTTAAACATCTTAATGATATTTTAATATTTTATTATAATATTATTTTAATATTATTTGTGACTGTTATACTATTATGTGTATATAAGTTAGATTTTTCTTTTTTCAATAATTTAATGACTTATCATTAATTTAGTGTTATTATTTATTATTTATAATAGTCATTTTTATTTTTATTTTTTTATTGTACGGAACTAATAGTTATTTATAATACATGACTGCTCACGATACTTGGTTCCCATCAATGGACTTCTATTATTATTTCTGGAACAATGCAACAAATCCTGAAAAAATTAACAAAAATGAACCTAGGGTCGGCTTAGTGGTGGGAGTTGGGGTAATATAAATAAGTTCATAAGTTAGGACTTCAGTACAACTATTGTACACCAAAAAGAAAAAATTAACCAGAAGAATTATGCAATAATTTAGCTAGATTCCAGGATGGCTGTTGGATAAAACAAAATAGTATGGATCACCATTCTATCCCAGAGCCAATAAAAAACATGCCAACTTATTTTCCTTTTGAATGCTATTAGACGTTTCTAAGTTTGAGTGCAACTTTCCTAAGTACACGAGTTAAACCAGTATGCATAAATCTGAAAAATAAATGAACTTGAGCTTTAAATGCAGCTATTCCCAATAGATCAGATCTCTACTCAAACAGAAGAGATTTTTCAGTGTGAAAAGATAGGATTGCAATTGCAGAATGAGAAAGAGAAACTTATGGAAAGTTGAGGAGGAAATTACAAAGAAATCTGAGTGAGAAAGAGAAGATAAATTTGTGTACTTTTCAGACTGCAGTATCTAAATGGAGATTACAGTTTATACAGGGAGTCTTTTTTTTGGTCGACAAATGTTAATTGTTAATTGGTTATTTTTTTTTTAGCGAGAGGGATTCAAACTCACAATTTCTCCCTTTTCCATTTTTCTTTCAACCACTAAACCAACCTTATAACTCCTTGATACAGGGAATCTAACTGTGCTATTTTGTTGGACCCAAGCTAACTAACCACTGTCCACGGTAACTGACAGTTGTAATAGAATCTAATAAAGTTCAATTTAAACCTGCATAATACAGTAGCAACCACTCTAATACTGTTTATCATAAATAAGGTCCTTTTGTTTGTGTTTTTTAAAAGAAAAAATGTGATTAAAGAATGTGTTTAAAATATTTATAATAGTTTTTTTTTTATAAAAAAAGGTTAGAGATATTCTAATTTGAACTATTAAGTTTAAAACAGCAGTCCAGACAACATATTTAACCTTAAAGAGAGCAATTGATTTCCTATTTGGCTTATTTAAAGGGAAAGATTCATTGTTGTGTTAGAGTAGTTCACCTTGTGATCTTCAGAGGTTGGCATGTAGTGTTAAATGTTTCATGTTCTCAGCTTGTCTTTTTCCTTATTCTTGAATTAATTTTGAGGATATCTTACCCTATTGCATTTGTAATTCCTTAAATAATTATTTATCTGAAAAACAAAAAAAAATAATTAAAAAAAAGTACTTTTAGTTCTTGTTCAGTAAGCTAAAATTGGTAGTTTCTTAAAAAAGCTTTACAAATATGTTGTATTGCTAAATCATTATTTTTAAAGCATTTCAAAAGGGGCCATATATGTTGACTGAAATCAATTTCGATCATTTATACACATTGTTACTTACCAAAATAACTTTTATCATAAAAAGGCTTGTTATTCAAAATAAATGAATAATTATTCCCATCACCCTCTTATTTTAATTTTTATTTCATTTTGAATGTACAGGTGAATGAAGCAGTTGTCACCGGTTGGCTCTTCTTTCGCTATTTGGTAATAGGAGGTAACTAAAAAATCTCAATCTGATCTTTATTTTTGGACTGAGTATCATTCATTATACTCATCGGCGTTGCTTCTTTCATTTTGCCAACAAATTTTATTCTTTACTAAAGAATAAAAAGCAATTTTATGTTTGTAGTGTCAGTTACAGATGGTAGTTTGACATAGACAAGAGATGGGTAACGTCAATCCCTTGTGATATGTTAGAAACTATTAACTAAAGTGATTGTAGGTATATAACCAGATTGGAAATGATTTCAGAAAAGGTTCTTGTTACCAAAAAATATGTTATGGATACACACCAGAATAAAGGACACATGGATCCTAGGGAGGACAATTGAAATAGACCAACAGAAGAATTATCAATAATTCATGACTGCAGCTACGGTGGTCCATGCCATCATGTGATTTATGGTGGTCAAATTAATAAGGGCCCTTAGATTTAATAATAATATATTGAAAGGTTGAGATGTGTTAGCAGTAACTTGTCTATCAATTTTGTTGAGTATAATTTTTTTTAATTTGATAAATGTATTTGACAGATTTGTCCTTAATGGAAATTTACGAATTTATCCATTGAAGCAAACTTAATGTCGATTTGCCTAGTATAGGGTTTGGTGTCATCATCTCGGAGCTTGTACAGTAAAACTTAAACCCAAAACCCCTCCGTAATCGTCTCCGAGCTTGTACAGTTAAGCCTCCTGCCTCTACCACCTCCTTTTTCGAGTCCAAACCACCATCAAAAACCCCGATCTCCAACCCTGAAACCCCAAGACTCCAGATCTGACAAAACCCAAATTCCGACGTGTCTCAGGCAAAAACCCAGATTCTAATCTCCAACACAATTGTCAGGCGTTGCAGGCAGAGGAACAATTGTCCACACTGCGACATCTCCGATGAAAAATAGATTTCACAAAAACTGAAAAACTGATACAGAAGCCCAATTGGTGTACGTTAGAACACGTGTGGCCAATTAGTTGATCCAGGGTTGTGTACATGCAATTGCATATTGGAAGAAACCCAAATCCTGGTGGTCGTTGTGTATTCATTAAATGAAATTAAGAATTAGTAGTGGGCCCTTTTTGTGATTGAAATCCAGGTTTATTATGCACTAGTCAATGGATTCGTAAAAGACGCAACGCAACATTCCTGAAAGACACAGCCTGTGTCTGCGTTTCAAACATTCATATGATACATTCACCATTTGGTAAGGTAAACTCCGTTTGCCACAGCCAACTAACATCATATGCAACGCAGATCATTCCATTAACCAATCAAGCAAATAACCTTTGTTTTTTACTAAGTCTTCATAAAATTTCATTAAGGGTAAAAAGAGTCTTTATATATTTTCACTAAGGGTAAAAATGTCTTCATAATTTAATTTTAATAAAATTAATTTTAAAAACTGAATTAACCTGTTATCGCCGTTACAACTAATTGCTCCACAGTAGGCCATTCCCTGAGACGCACAATGGAGGTCATGGAACTACAGGGACTCACGATCAAATCACTTTAGAAAGTCTGCATAGGCTGCTAGAGATGTCGTAGTTTAACTAGAAGGACACTCACCGCCCTAACCATTCTAGAGAATCCCCGTAAGTTGCTAGAGATGTAGGTTTATCCGCTTAGGTATGATTAGTGGAGAAGTCTAGGCAACATTGGTAGGTCACGAAAGATGGCAACTAACACTCGTCAATCGTATGGCCCAATGATGCACAAATACTATACGTGTATAAGTATGTCAATATGATTATTATAAAAATAATAGGATACAATACAGTTATGATACATGCCCTAGATATGCATACTAATTATAATAAATATATAATTGTAATTTTGCAAATCTAACTTAACAAAATACTTATTAGACATTACTAAAAACGAAAAAAATATAAATCACTGTCATCATAAATTACTTCCTATTGTCTACAAAAAGGAATAGTACTATCAAGTATCAATATCACTTTTTTCTTGAAATCATCCATAAAGAGGACAGGTTCCATTTTTAGTTCATTGAGGAACAATGCTTCTATGTTTCTCAGTCTAATGTAGTTGTATTAGATTTTCATAACATTTTTTTAAGGCCTGGATACTTCATTGATACATATTGGTAAAGTATCTACGAGTAACGGATATGGATATGTGAAGCAAATTGAAATATCGGTGCTTCATAGCCTAACAGGCAGAAATTGCCACAAGATGACAGAGTTTTGCAAAAGGGTGTGACAGAACTCCAATTGATAAACTAATAAAATATAATCCTGAACACATACGATACATAATACAGCAATACACTTGTCCCAATGATAAAAGTCTCCTACTTAGAATATAAAAATAGGAGAATGTCGTATAAGAGGTGTAAGAGTCAATTTTATTATTGGAACTGTATAGAAATACAAAAGGAAACAAAGAGCAATAAGCTCCCAGCTATATAGAATATCTCTCCAAGCCCAGCTGTAACAACTCAGAAAAAATACCAAAATTAATGTATAGCAACTAGCCATTTATTCTTCCAAGGAATTTTGGAATGTGGATGTATGGTCCTAATGTTGTATACCTTGCTTCCTTTGTCTGTGTAGTTGTATAATGTTAATCTTGTATTTGATGCAGCTTATGTTGGCCTTGCGACTGTTGCTGGTTTTATCTGGTGGTTTCTTTATTCTGATAGAGGCCCTAAACTTCCATACACAGAATTGGTAAGATATTATCATATTATCATGTCCTCATCTGTGGTCTGTGCCTTGTGTGAACATCTGAGATGCTCAGGATGGATAATATACTATTGAGTCTCAAGTATTTTCCTTATATAGATAATAACATTTGAGGAAATGTGAGACTATAATATAGGCAATTGTTGTATGGAATTAGCTTTGAAAAAATTCCAAACTTTGACAACTACATTCAAGAGATAAGGATTAAACGGGAAGTGGTTCAAAATGGATTTTTTTTTTTATTGAACTTCAACCGGGCCTTTACAACTTTCCACATGTAATATTTTTGGATAGAAAAAGAAATTTTAGAGAAAAGAGGTAAAGTACAACTATGCAAAGGATAAGATATCCTCCAAGACAAATATATATATATATATATAAGGATCTAGTTATTTCAAGTGAGTTACTCTCTATCTTTATTATTTATTTTTTTTAAATCTAATGGTTAAAATTAGTTATTCATTACAATTATTACATGTCAAGAAAATGAATTATGAGGATGTGGAGTAACTTTCTTAGAGTAACTTGACCATTCATCTCTCTCTCTATACTCACACACATACAACAACCAAAAAATGAAATAAAATAAATAAATAAATAAAGCAACTAGCATGGCTGTTGAATCTCTTTCCATATTAGAAATGCAAACTCCCTTGAAACAGCCATAAGATCAATGAGAAGCCATTAACATAATCATCTCAAAAGCAGTGAGACACCCTTGAAATTGAAAATCACTTGTTTTATTAATAGAATAGAGTTAAAAATCATTGTTGATACCCAACTACAATGTTTGCTATGAAAACACATACATTGTGAACATGGGATTAGTTGTTTTGTTGATTTTCTCTGCTTCAATCCAGGAAATTATATTTTGTTCGTGTAGGTGCTAATAATGCTTTAGTGACAAATATTGGTTGGGCTTATTCTGGTATAAATGTTAATTTTTCTATAATTGATAAATCTATTTCAGATATTCTTTGTTTGAATTCTTCTTTTCTTCCAGATGAATTTTGATACTTGCCCAACCAGGGAGACAACTTATCCGTGCAGTATATTTGATGATCGACATCCATCTACTGTATCAATGACTGTGCTTGTCGTAGTTGAGATGTTCAATGCTTTGAACAATCTTAGTGAAAATCAATCTCTTCTGTAAGTAATTTTATACGATTTAATTTGACTTAATTATAAGTTTTTGGTCCTTCCTGGTTCCTGCATGTTAATGGGAGATCAGGATGTCAACTTTAACTATAAAATCTTTCATGTGCTTTCACCCATCAACTTGAGCTTTGGGATAGTAGGTTCATTACTATCACTAAATCTGAAGGAAGCATATACTATTATCTCAGGGTGCCATTAGTAAAATGATAAATGTGACATGCTGTTAAATACCCCATACATTATTGGACCACATGGAGGGAGAGAATTGGTGGAAATTCTGTTATGAAAGCAAGGGGAGTTTTCTCATGTAACCAACCAATTGCCATGTAAGCAGGAGAGAGAATGATGGAAGTGGGAATTGGAGGAATAAGGGGGAAACGAAGGAGAGAAGAGAGCCAAGTAAGGGAATTGGGGAGAGAACCAGGCCTCTCAAACGCCTGGTTTATTTGTCTTCTCTTTTCAGTTTCTAGTTCTCCTAGTTTTCGCAACATATATGCATGTGAGATATGTAACCTTGTTGATATCAGCTCACCTTAGGCAATGCATATTGTGTCTCCTATTGTTCCATTATAAATGGGAACTGAAAGAGCAACTATTGCTATAACAATTTTCTAATCAATGTGAAAATATTGGTTTGTCTGTTACAGGGTCATCCCTCCCTGGAGTAACTTGTGGCTTGTGGCTTCTATAGTCCTAACTATGCTTCTTCACATACTAATCTTATATGTTCACCCACTGTCAGTTCTTTTCTCTGTAAGTACTTTTTAAAAGCAGTGATCCACATTTTATTTTCTTGAATTGACAACTCAGCCTATTTATCCTGTTCATAAGCAATCAGAATTATTATTATTTTATTTTACCATTTGTTTTGACAGGTAACACCATTATCTTGGGCTGACTGGATAGTTGTCCTCTATCTTTCATTACCTGTATGTAGTTTTCTTCATCTTTTCCAATAGTTTTCTCAACTCCATATCTAGTTCATTTTGATTGTCGGGAATCTCTCCTGAGGCTGTTTGTGAGTCCTGCTACTCATCCATGTGTCTTATCTTTGTTTTCTTATCCAGGTTATAGTCATTGATGAGGTGTTAAAGTTCTTCTCCAGAAATCCCATCGGTAATCTTTATTCCTTAATAAATTTTCAGCTCAATCTGTGATACCTTGTTTCGAGGGTAGCTAGTGTTCAACATGACAATTAATAGGATCGCTAGTCTCATTTTTATTTGGAAATTAACAGTCATCATAGAAAAACATCAGTGAGTGCATTTTCAGTGATGTTATTGTCATGGGATCTATAATTAAGTGATGTAATCAACACACATACATATAAACTTTCCACATAGCTGATGTTGATAACTTTTCCTATGGTTTTAGGTTTGAGATTCAGATTACGGTTCAGGAGGGCTGATTTACTTCCAAAAAAAGAATTACATGACAAGTAAAATGTGGAGTACTATTTTAGCAAATTCTGCACTTGTGAAATAGTATAGTTTCAGTGGTATTCTTCCCAATTGAATCCAAATCATCAACCTCCATGTGCATGGCAATCGAGGAGTTAAACATCATAGATATTGTATAATATTTATGTTATCTCTAATATTTATTTTGTGCTTAAATTTCAGTGATGTAAAACAACAAATGTAGGAGCCAGTAGGGCTGTTATTATCTTCAATTATTCATTTTTCTTCACAGTTTGTATTTAATCAATTTTGTTAGCATAAATACCTAAAAGACACGTATTTTTCGTTTATATGAGAAAGTTGCAGTTTGTCACTTGTGTATCTTTACAAGAGATGCAGAGATTTATGTCAACATGTTGCGAAGAAGCAAACAAAAAATCGAAGTTTTTGTCGGTTCTTGTTCATCACTTATTTGTTTAATTGCGTTGCATCATGTTTATCTTTCCTGGTTAATAATTCGCAAATATTTATGAGATTTTATCTTAAGATGTGTCACTCATAAAAGGCAACCACAGTTGGAAGAGAGTGCTTAGGAAATCTCCAATATGCACCATCGCCTGGGTTAACTCTTTTTTTTTTCAATCACATCACATTAAATTTATAATTTTGACATTTTTTTAATTCAACAGTAAACATAAGAACTTAAAATAGGTTTCACATGTAACTCTACGTCTTTATTTTTTTTTCATATTTATTCTTGTTTCGAGATAATAATTCATTCAAATTTTAATTTGCAACAATAAATATATTCAAATTCTTGTTATCCAAAAAATATATTAAAAATACTTGTTTCAATCATTTTTTATCATAATAAGTTAAAAATTATGAGAAATATATAATATTATATACAACAATGAAAGTTTTATCACTAGGTGTTGAGATGATGTTAATTACATGGATCATTTGTTCACAATATTTGGTAGGTGAAGTATATTGTATAAGTATTAATAATTATTCAAATATCTTATCCACAAGAATTTGTGTAATATTAGGTATGTTTGATATATTTTGTTAATGAGGGTTTAAAGAATGATAATATTAGGTATCTTAATTAACATTAATTAAGATAAAAGTAATTAAAATAAAGATTGGGAGCAAAAGATTGAATTAAATGATTTAAAGGCTTTTTATCAAATGTGTGGAGTGTGAATAAATAGTGAAAATACAGTGTAATGAATGTTGCTAGGATCAGGTTTCATGAAAACACTAATCTCATATAATCTCAATACAAAATCATATACTTATCTTAACATGCCAAAAATCACATGCAATCCTCAATTCTTGATTCCTTAGGTAGATTGCAATCAAATTTCATCATCAATTTCCTAATTTCTTAAGAGCTTTAATGTATTAAGTACAAGAATTAAGAAAATAAGTTCAACAAATCAAGATTCATTCCTAAATTTATGACTTGTTGAGTTTTCTATTTCAAATCTAGAATAAAATGTGTTTTTTAATCATAAGTCAATTCATAAAGCATATAAATGAATGATCAAGCCATAAGCAAGAATTAAGCATAGAAATAGAGAAGTAGTATATTGAAATGAGAATAGAGTTAGGATTTTACAATAATTACATAAGTGAGATCTACTAATCTCGATCCTAACAATTAAGAATCCAATTATTCATAACCATAAAAATGAAAAACAACCATGGAAGATTGTTGGAGAAGGATGGAGAAGTCATAGAAGTACTTCCAAGGTCTTGTTTGCCCTTTTCTAGAGATAATTGCCTTGGATCACATGTCTCGTTTCTAAAGGCTATAGAAGTACTCCTTTATAAATACTGGATCATAAGTGTCATGTTAAGTGCAATCCTACCCACGCTAAGCGTAGGTCTTTAAATAACTCCTAAGACTCTAGGGATTTCCATGTTAAGCACAATTACTCGAGTAATGAAGACCTAATGTGTCATACTAAGCACAAGATGTATTACACTAAGTGTGGAATAGGTAGAGAATTGATCCTCCAAAACACCTCTTTGATACACTCACGCTAAGTGAAGGTATCCTTGATGCTAAACACAACTTTGAGATCTTTTCAAAATCAACCTCTTTTTGTTTCTTATTTATCTAATACAAAATGAAAAAACTTAATGAGAATTTATCAAAAAGTTATATATCAACATACTAAACCTAAAGGACCAATTATTCATAAAAATAGGATCAAACAAGCATAAAAAAATAAGAAAAAAATAGGATAAGTGTTAAATTATAGCATCTAAAGATATAATTAAGATAAAATTTATTTTTTACTATCTTCAGATTGAAAACATATTAAAAAATAGTCTACTAAGTCTATTTGAAGTTGATAAATTTGCTTTTATTAAAATAATCATTTTTTAAGTATGTTGCAAAATGAGGACGACAACAATTAGATATTTTAGTGATGTTATTGCCCATATGATTGATCATAAGAATAATCAAAATTACTATCATGTGCATTTTTTGTCATTAACAATCATTTTATGTAATATAAGCATGTAAGTTTTTATGTTTGATTATATTCATGTATTAAGTTTACATTGAGTCACATAATTGCGAATTAAGATTCTGGCACCCTAAAAATCTACTTCACATTCTTCTTAATTCTTATCGTTGGAGCAATATTTTTCTCTTTTCTTTTCATGACATTGAAATGATCTCAACAAACTAGCTCACTTAATTGCATCATAGGAGCTTGTTTTCTAAAGATGTCATTAAACATGTTGGATTAGATTTGATTGGTTTAACATGTTAATATTATTGTTTCACCCTGTGATGCAAAAAGAAAAAAACATGTTAAACTTGTGTAAGTCTTATGATGCAAATGTTTACTATGATTGTGAGTCTAACATTATCACCTTGAGAAAAATGATATTTTCAAGTTACCTAATAATTTTTTCATTAGTAGTGCTTATAATCAATGGAGCCTAAAAAAATAGAAAATAATATCTCCTTATAAATGCTTATCTGGAAGTACTAATTATGATAGTCAAAAAATTTTAAAATTCAAAGAAAGACATGTCTTTCTATTAGAAACTTTTGTCAAAATTGAATTTGTGTATAATGAATTTTCAAAGAAGTAAATGGTAAACATAGTGGTGAATCTTTGACCTTGAGTCAATGAGATCAATTTATTTTAAAAAAATAATTATAATAAAAAATATAAAAAAATGAGATAGAATAAGATGTTTGACCGAATAAAGTCTAAAAGTATTCAATGAATTGAAAGAATAAAAAATATAAAAAAATCATTAATAAAAGATAAAATTTGATGTCTGAAATTTGAGAACAACAAATTCAATTTATAAAAATAGATAAGGCAAAAAAAAAAAATAACAATGCTAAATATGTGTCAATGAGTAACCAATCAGTTTTACCTTTCTTCACGACTTTGGTCTACAACCATTCTTATGAGAAATTTATCAAAACAGTATTCCTGTTTCTCATCGTGAAAGTATTTCTTTCTTAAAAATCAATGCTTTTGAAGTTTAACAGTTTATTCTACCATCAATATCTTTAACTTTTATCTTTGAGGCCTGAAGTGATTTGGGATGATTCTATCGCATGTGAAACTGGCTCGAACCAACTTGGTAAGCAGCTTATCAAAAACACAAAATTTTGTAAGGATTAATGAATAACAAGCATTTTATATAAAACAGTTATTATTGTCGTAGCAGTGTCAACAACCTGAGCCAATTTCTCATTCTGAAAGATTTTGATGTTTCAACAGTTATTCCACCTTGAGTAACCACGGCATTATCTCAAGAGGCCAGATGCGATTATGGAATTTGGGTTAATTCAATGGCATATAAGTCGCTGTTGCTAACTAATTTTCAAAGCATTAACAAGCATTTATAATGTTCTGAAAAAATATATAACTGATTATCGATAAATTCATTTGTCATTACCCAGGCCTTTCCTGTTATAATAAGAAAAGTGCACATTTATTTACCAAATGACAAACTGGCCTGTAAACTTGCTACTTGCTCTTGATATTAAGATAAATCAATAGCCCCGTAGCATTGTGTCACATTCACTCGGGTATTTCTATAGTGGCTTATTAGATATCCATCTACTGAACATGGCTAAACATTCATCAGGTCTGAACTCCGGAGCTGTATGTCCTCCACCCTGTAAGTAAACCCCTCAACAACATAGATGAAGTTAATTATATGGGCTATTCTTATGATTAATTACTTAGACTATTGTTGCCTGAGGTGAAATACTATAACATGCCTTACCTTCACAGTTGCAAATGTCATCCGATTTGAGTAAGTTCTGGTGTATCTATCAATAATTTAGTAAACAAAGTGAGGTTAGTCTAGCTTTTCAAATAAATCAAATATACAGTTGAATAAATTTTCTCATAAATACTTATTGAAGAAGAAAATAAAAATAAAATACACTGAGTTTTTCTATAACTAAAATCAACTTACATTTTAACTTTCAAAAAGTATTAAATAAAGAGAGCTCTTACATAATTAAGTGCATAAGTTGATTTTATAGTCAAGAAGTTTAATTTTTTATTTTATTTTTTATTTTATTTTTTATTTTCTACTCATACATGTGAAAAAATTTATCGAATCAGAACCCTATCATTTTCCAGTTGGTACATACCCTGCTACTTGGCCATTGTAATACCACTGCCTCCAGTCAGACACGATGGAATAGTTTAAAGATCTTATCCACGCTTGAGTAGCCAAGAATGGCACTACCATGTCATGATCCCCGCTGTTAGACAAAAACAATATTTCAGCACTCTAAATGCTAGTTGATATTTAGTGAAAGATAAAAAATAAAATAAATATATGTGAAATAGATAATATATGATGTGATAAAAAAAAAAGAAAAAATAATAAATACTAAGTAAATATTTAAAAAATAAATTATTCGATAAAATATGTTTTTATTATTTTATTTGATTTTTATTTTTAATTTTTTATAAAAATATTATTTTTAGTCTCTCATAAATTATTATATTTATTTTTAGTCATCAACTTTAATTTTAAAAAGTAAATAATAACAAGTAAAATCTATACTAAAAAATTTTTAGTTAAT
>JAMLFT010000692.1:0-37758 GCA_026544285.1 Pachyrhizus erosus | reverse complement strand
TCTTAAATTCTTTAATAATATGTCAATGAGTTGTTAAAAAATAAAGTAAAAATTTTAAATTTTTAAAAAATTAAAGTAAAAAAATTAAAAAAAAAACTAAAATAATAAACATCTTATTTTATTTGGATCAAAATGTTATTTATACTTTAAAATTAATATTGAAGAAACAATTAGTGTAAAATGTTATAGTTTCAACTGGTTATAGACTTTTCAAGGTAAGGAAAAAAAAAGATTTTATACGACACTGCATTTGTAAACTTCAATTTTTCAAATGTTGAACAAATTCACAATATTCTTAATCATTAAAAAAATACAATTTGTCGCTAGTGTTTATCGTACTTGAAAACCACCAAAGACCAAACGGCTAAACCAGCAGAAAGGAATAGATTTATTGTTTATTCATTTATTTCTCGTTCACTGTTTGCAGCGAAATTTTAGAGGAATACATAGCCAAGGGCAGGGAACTGATTGAAGAGTTGCTAAAAGGAATATCTCTAAGCTTGGGCCTTGAAGAAAACTACATATATAAAATGATGAATGTAGATTTGGGCTCCCAGTTGCTGGTTATGAACTGTTACCCACCTTGTCCTAAGCCTGAACTTGTAATGGGCCTTCCTGCACACACAGACCATGGGCTTCTAACCCTCCTAATGCAAAACGACCTTGGAGGGCTTCAAATTCAACATGATGGCAAGTGGATTCCTGTCCACCCCTTACCCAACTCCTTTCTCATTAACACTGGGGATCACTTGGAGGTAAGACAAATATCACTCTTGCAAGCAATTTACCACCATATGCTACCCATTTGCATTTTAAATACCAGTTTTTTTTTTTTTTTCTTTCTATTCTCTGAATGTGTCCTACCAAATAGATAATTAGAAATGATCATTACCAAATTTATCTTTCATAAATTCATTGCCTTTGATTTGACTCTTGCTACTGAGAGATGAACATTAAAAAAATTAATTATAACCATTTGTTAAAAAAATCAACAGTTATTATACATTACATTTGTTATATAGTTTTATTTTATATATCTAAAATGCATTTCTTCCAAATTTAAAATATAACATACTAATAACACATAAATCATACATTTATATCCACAAATTATAAATATGGACTAATTAATCATAAAATATAGAGAACATAAGTTGTCTAATTGCAATTTTTTCTTCTTTCTTTCTTAATTTTGTGAATTTAGTCTCCTAATTTTTGGTATGAATTTAAATATTCTTATCATTTTAATTGTAAAAAATTAATTTATCAGTTAACTTAACATCGAATATCTATTAAAAAATACTGACATGACACTTTTTTTAATTGTCACATCAATACAAAAATTACACAATTAAAAAAAGAATTAACAGTTCATATAGCATAAAACTATTGTCAAAATTTTTTTTTCTTTCTATTCTCTGAATGTGTCCTGCCAAATAGATAATTAGAGACGATCATTACCAAATTTATCTTTCATAAATTCATTGCCTTTGACTCTTGCTACTGAGAGATGAACATTAAAAAAAATAATTATAACCATTTGTTAAAAAAAACAACAGTTATTATACATTACATTTGTTATATAGTTGTATTTTATATATCTAAAATGCATTTCTTCCAAATTTAAAATATAACATACTAATAACACATAAATCATACATTTATCTCCACAAATTATAAATATGGACTAATTAATCATAAAATATAGAGAACATAAGTTGTCTAATTGCAATTTTTTCTTCTTTCTTTCTCAATTTTGTGAATTTAGTCTCCTAATTTTTGGTATAAATTTAAATATTTTTATCATTTTAATTGTAAAAAATTAATTTATTAGTTAACTTAACATCGAATATCTATTAAAAAATACTGATATGACACTTTTTTTAATTGTCACATCAATACAAAAATTACACAATTAAAATAATGAGATTAAATTTGTAGAAAAAGAAAAGAAGAACAAAATTTATGAAATCAAAGAATTAAGTAAAAAAGAAAGAAAGAAAGAAAAACCAAGTGTACGTAATTAAGAAAAAAAAAACTTAACAGTTCATATAGTTTTTGACTCCGTTATTATTCTTAAGCATTGATAAAACGAATGAATGGGGAATTTTTGTGTTCAGATACTGACCAACGGGAAGTACAAGAGCGTTGTTCATCGTGCTATAGTGAACACGAAGGCCACTAGAATTTCCGTTGGTACAGCCCACGGGCCCAAGCTTGATACCATTGTGGGCCCAGCACCCGAGCTGGTTGGTGATGATAATCCTGCCGCATACCGTGCCATCAAATATGGAGATTACATCCAGCTTCAGCAAAACTATGAACTCAACGGAAAGTCCTGCTTGGATCGTATTCGGATTTGAATCAGATTAAACTCCCATCGTCCATGCATTTCTTTTTCAACATTTAGTTTTAATTTTTAAAATCCGATGTGCTTGGAATGTAATTTAGACATGTGTAGTTGAAAATGGATGCACGAACCTGCCACGGAAAATTCATAAATTTACTGACTTCATGAAAATAAATGGTCTTGGAGGTCTCACGTTAACTAATAATAAATTATGAGTACATATATCTTTCAGAAGAGATAATTTTATTCGTATCTGTATGATCAATAAGGATGGTAAACAATTCTATTGAGTGTGTAGAATCAGTTTCCTTTGAATATTTAAAATGATCGAACGTCTAAATCCAACTTCTTTGTGTTTCTCTACACTGTCATGCTTTGTCGCTAGTGTGGGGACACAATTTACAAAAATGAAAAATGTTTTTTTAATTCCTATGTATGTATTCAATCAAATGTGCTCAAGATTCTTCTACTTTTGTACGGACGAATTTGATTTTCAAATTTTATAAAACATGTAAATTTTATGTTTTATTTTTAAAAATTCTTTGTATTTTTTGAAGTTACATTACGAAAGCATAAAGCTAAACAATATTATTGAAAGAATCACACACTATAAGGGTTCACAAAGGACTCTTATATAGTGTTTACAATGTAGCAGAAAAAATAAATTTCTAACAGATTTAACAAATTGGTAACTGTTATGCTAACTAATTATCAGGTATTGTATCTAATACGATAGATAGAAGATACTAAATCTATATATTTTTAAAAATTTAAGGATTAAATTCATTAATATAAAGGCATAAAGATATACTAAAATATATTTTAGTTTTCTTGAAAAAAAATTACAAGTTTGACTGACACGGTTGTCTGACGCCTCTCTTATGAGAAGTGAGAACGTTTTGGTGGCTTGATATTTTGCATCGGTCACACTTTGCTATACTAGTTGGGTATTACGACCCGTCACCATGGTTTTAGATAAATACAACTTTAGAATGAGTACAGCCTGTGCGTCTTTCGATTTTTTGTGCAATAGGATCGACCTCTAACGTTTAGTCCAAATCCATTGATGGCTTGTATCTGTATTATGAGAACTACTTGGCATAGAATGTGCCAAAGTTAGGTTCCTTTCTATAAATAGATTAATACCAATTCTTCCACCTTTCCAAAACAAAATATCAAGTCTCAGTATTTGAATTAGAGTCTTTTTCATGAATTGAACATTCTACAATATCCTTTATATAATAAATAATCTCATTTTTTTCATAAAATAATTAAACATGTTGAAATTGATTATTATTTTGTTCAGAAAAAAATTAAATAAAACATAATTCAAACTACTTTTATTTTCTCCTATCAACAACTAACATATATCTTTACTAAGATACATCTTCCAATTTCACATATTCAATTGATTTTCAAGTTCATGTATCTTTCTTATTCTTGAACTTAAAAAAAAGTGTTACATAATCAAATATATGATATAATTACATAATTATCTTGTCCAACTGTTAAATATTATATATAATTTATTTAATTTTTAATAATATAGTGTAATATTTTTTTGTCTAATTTTTCGCAATATAACGTAATATTCTCTTGTCTAATTTTCATCAATATAGTGTAATATTCTATTATCTAATTTTTAACAATATAATATAATATTCTCTCAATATTATATAATGATCAAATACCACTTGTATATATATTTCTTTTATGATTAAATAAAATATAATCAATTATATAATCAATTACTTTTATCCTTAATAGCTTTCAATACTTTGAAATTTTTATTTGATAGATTATGCCACTTATGAATTAGGATATGTGTAGATAAATTTCTCACTAAGAGAAAAAGTTAAAAAAAAAAATAAACTTTTTTAAAAATTAAATTAATTTATACATAAATTAATTTGTAAAAGTTTTATCATATTATTTTTTAAAAAACTAATTTTTAATTTATATATAAACTATTACAAAAAAAAATTATTTTTTTATTTTCTTTTTCTGAGTGTTTATCAAAAAAGTTTATCATCTAAACAAACTCTATCTACTCCGCACATAATATTATAAGTAAGTTTCTTTTTCTCTATATAAAGCCCTTCGGACCACACTGAAATAGAGATGTAAGTACTTGTATTACGCAACTTGTTCCATTCTGTCACCCAAACCTAGAAAGAGCAGAATCACTTCCAGAACAAATTAAAGATGTTCAGCGTTAAGGAATTAGTTGAATCGAATTGTCTAAGGTCTGTTCCCTCCAACTACATTTACCTTAAAAATCCCGAAGATTCCATATTGTATGAAACGGAGAACATTCCAACCATTGATTTTTCCCAACTCACCTCTTCAAATCCCAATGAACGTTCCAAGGCAATCCAACAACTAGGCGATGCTTGCCGCGATTGGGGTTTCTTTATGGTATTAATATTTAACCTCAAACTTTATATTATGCATTTGTTTATATGCTTTCCTTAACTTCTCCACGCGCATATATATTGGACTTTCTTTCTCCATGAATGCATAACTTTTGTTGCACTGTTAACCTCGGACTAGTAAATTTATATAGCTAATCAATCACGGTGTGTCGGAGACACTAAGGAATAAGGTGCTATGGGGCAGCCAGAGCTTTTTTGATCTTAGTGAGGAAGAAAAAAGGGAGTACGTAGGACGGAAGGTACTGGATCCAATAAGATATGGGACAAGCTTCAATGTTATGGTGGACAAGGCCCTTTTCTGGAGAGATTATCTCAAATGTCATGTTCATCCTCACCTTAATGTTCCTTCCAAACCCCCTGGTTTTAGGTACCATTCTCCTTATTTTTTTGTTATATACTCTGTCTTATTCTTTTTCAACCCTTTCAAGAATCACTGAAAAAATTATTAAATAATCTTCAATAATCATATATATTGATGAATTTAATTAATGTTTATTCAAATTTTATAATTTATAAAAAATAATTAATAATACTTAATTATATTTTATATAAAGATTAGCAAGAATTATAGTGATGTAAGATTACTTAATCATTTCTTTTCTAGACACTATTATGTTCAAATTAAATTTTAATCTCTTAAATATGAATTTAATTAGTTCATATAAATTTGTATTTTTCAATTAGTTTGTATAATTCCTAAAAATACGATTTTTCAGAAACTAAACATAAAAAAATTAAAATTTTAAAGGATTAAAATTAATAAAACATAAATTTATAAGAACTAAAAATTAAAATAAAAAAATATAAATTTAGATGAATTAAATTCATATTTAATTTTTTTTTTTACATCTATAGGTGAGAGCCAGCTTAACAAAGATTTTAAATTATAGTCAAAAACTAAAATTGTGATCACAACATCAAAGTTTTGGAGATTTTTGAAATTACATCACTTGTTTGAAATTTTTTATAATTAATGTAAAAATTTAAGAAACTTTCTACGGTGAATGTAACTGCACTTTAAAACTTTGAGCATCACACATTATAGTAATGCTTCGGAGGAACATTTTGATTTTGTTGTTGTTTTAATTTGTTACAATATAATTAATACGAGATTTCTTTAATTTTTGTTGTAGAAAATTAGGTATAGACGTTACGTCAATCTAATCTTTCGCGCGTCCTTACCAAGTTTATGGTATACATTCATCTAGCCTTATTATATGTACAACCTGTATATGTAATTATGTATCTAGCTTCATATATATATCACAAGTTTGCCTCACTACAAAATTAATTAGCAATTCCAATCTTTCTTTAGATTTCATCTTCATGTCAATATTTCCAGTTTTATGCAATATACTACTGTTCTAATCTCAAGTTCTGAAAGAAAAAGACAGATACCTTCATCTCCCGATAAGAAAGTTTTGTAGTTGAGACAATTTAGTGTGTGGTTCAGTTTTTTTTTTTTTTTTCCTTATCTTTAGCAATAGAAGTAAATTCCGTTGATATAAAAGCATATAAAATAAAATACATGTTATAAATAAAAATAATATTACTATATATAATTTTAAAAAATAAAAAGCAATATATAAAAATTTATTTCATTCTTAAACAAAGATAAATTTTATGATATAAAATTGAGATGAATTTTAGAATTATATTTTACTTAAATAAAATATAAACAATATTAATGTATGTAAAGAATAAATTAGGAGTAGTAAATTCTATGATTAATTAGTACTATAGAATGGTGATTTGTATGATGTTATGGTAATTTTTAATTAATGTTATATGAGGCAATAATTTTGTTATTTTTATTGAAGAAACAATGAGGGAAATTCCATAATTTAAATCCGCTATAGACTCTTAAAGATAAGGAAAAACAAAATATATTCATTTTATACAAAAAACAGCTTTTATACTTTCTTAGACAATAGACACTTGTTTTTTTAAAATTTGAACAAATTATCCTAACCAAACGATTTATCCCCAGTATTTATCATACATCAAAATCACTACCAAACAAGTAGAAAAAAAGTAGGTTTAAATCTTATTCATTGTTTTCCTTGTTAATTTTTGCAGCGAAACTGTAGACGAATACATCAGAAAGAACAGGGAAGTGATTGGAGAGTTACTAAAAGGAATATCTCTAAGCTTGGGCCTTGAAGAAAACTACATACATGAAAGACTGAATTTAGACCTGGGCTCCCAGTTGCTCATTATCAACTTTTACCCACCTTGTCCTAACCCTGAACTTGCAATGGGCCTTCCTGCACACTCAGACCATGGGCTTCTGACCATTCTTTTACAAAACGAGCTTAGTGGGCTTCAAATTCAACGTAACGGCAAGTGGATTCCTGTCCACGCTATACCCAACTCCTTTCTCATCAACACTGGAGATCACTTGGAGGTTAAACAAAAACCAACCTTGCAAGCAGTTTGTTAATAGGGATTGCTATTTACATATCCCTTTCTTCACCCCCCCCCCCCCCAATATTTTTTATATTCCCAAAATACCACTATTTTTCTCTCACCTTCACACTCACTCGCACCCTTCAATCCTTCATCCTTCCCTTTCTTTCCCTTACCTTCACTCCTCCTTCCCCATCTATATCGTCTCCCTTCTTTCTTTTGAATCATTTCCACCTTCCATTTTTTTTTTTCATAAATCTTGCAAAATTAGCTTTAATAATGTATAATTTACACTATAAAAACTATTTTTCATAATATTTTTTTATATATTATAGAAACTAGTTTTTAAAAAATATTTTTATTAAAAAATTATAAAAAGATGTTCAGGTGTAAATAGTAAAAAGGGGATCTGAATAACAACTCCCTTTATTAGTGCACTTGCAAGTGTCTACTATAAAAAATTTTAGTCTGTGAATGTGTTAACAAATAGAAATGATTATTACCTAGTCATGAAACTCTAATGGCAGTTTGTTTAAGTTTTTTCATCAAATAGTCACTTTTTTTAAAAAATAATTATTTTTTTTTCAATTTTTTATCTATTTGTTACAACTTTTCAAAATAATCAGAAGCTGAAAAGAATAAGAAATCTGGTTATAGTCAGATGTTATTTGAAACAACTTCTTATAAAATCACTTACTGCTTTTGACTAAAAAAAGGTGATTTTCTAATTGTAAATAAACATCAATTAACTTCTACTTTTTTAAAATCTCTAAAAAATAATTACTAAATTATTTTATACCAGATGAGTTCTTTTTTAATCTTAAACAATTTACCCTAAATCTATCCTTCATAGATTCATTAAATTTAATTCATTTAAATCGAAAAATCTACACCACAAAATATAATTATATCCATTTATTGAAAATTTTATTATTATTACACTTGCAAGTATATTTTATTATAATATTAACTATTGATTTTTTAATCAACTAATATGATTATATTATTTTATCTAAACTACTTGTTCATTTTAAAGAAAATAAATAAAAATTTAAAAATAGAGCTTACTAATAATAAATAAATCATACATTAATCTCTATAAATTATGATATGAGTTTATTATTCTTTAAATATGGAGCATATATGTTTTTTAAGAGAGAAAAAAATTGAAAATTCATATACCTAGCAAGGTAAAACTATTGTTTTATTAAAAATGGATGTCTGCTATCAAATTTCTTGTAGACAAATAAAAAAAATAAGATATGCTATCAACATGCTCTTTAACACAAATGAAACTTATATACAGTTATTTAAGTGCTTTAAATAAAATTTAAGTTTTATTTCCGTAGTCTATATTAATCTTTAATGCAAATCATTACACAAATAATCAAAATAAAACTTCAATTTTGAATGGAGAATAACACAAAAATTACTTAGAAAATTGAATATAAGTTTTATCCACAAGTTCTCTCTTTTGGAAGTAGTCTTGCAAAGGTTTGTAGCAATTTACATTATAAATCATTATTACCCATCTCCAAAGATTCTTTTGTTTTGCATATTTATCTCTTGTTTGAAAATAACAATTTTTATCTTTTAACACACTCTTTTAAATATTTTATTTTTTATTAAAAATTACAAATTTTGGTGAATCTCACATGTTATTTATTAATAAATCTCATTAATGATTTTATAATTTTAAATAAAATTTAATAAATAATAAATAGTATATTAAAATAAATGTGTTATAAAGTGTATTATTAACTCTCAACAGTCAACGTAAAAAGATTCACTCTATTATTATGCAACAGCATTGAAAAAACGAATGAATGCGCCATTTTTTTGTGTTCAGATACTGACCAATGGGAAATACAAAAGTGTTGTTCATCGTGCAGTAGTGAATACGAAAGGCACTAGAGTTTCCGTTGCTACAGCACACGGGGCCCCGCTTGACACCATTGTAGGACCTTCACCGGAGCTGGCTGGCGATGATAATCCTGCTGCATACCGTGCCATCAAATATAGAGATTACATACAGTTTCAGCAGAGCAATGAACTTGACAGAAGGTCATGTTTGGATCGTATTCGGATTTGAATCAAAAGTACTCCTTAGGTAGTAGCATCCATGCATTTCTAATTTCATGTATCTCAATTATGCTTGTGTTGTGTTTCAACATTTTATTTTAATTTTAAATTTTATGTACTTGGAATGTAATCTAGACATGTCATGCTCTGTAGTTCAAAATTGTCCCTTTTTTTCACTGTTTAATAATGTCTATCTCTGTAGTTTAAGCACAAGTTGGGCTAACATTGTATTGTAAATTTGGCAGTGTACATAATGTGTGTTTGAATATATAGTTTAATTAAATAGTTATTTAATTAAATATTTCTTATTTTCTATCACAACTCACTTTATAGATTAAAAGTTATATTAAACCGTACTAAATAGGTAAAAAGTTAATATTGTCTAAAAAAAATAATCATAGGTTGTTTTTTATTAATTTTAAAAAAGTCATGGATTTTGATAACTATTATTCTTTATTACATGAAAAAGTTGAATTAATTAAGTTTTTAGTTCCTAAACTTTTTGAAGTATCAATTTTTAGTTCCTAAAGTTTTTATGACAACTTTTAGTTTTTTATAATTTTTTCGTCTTACACAGTAGTCTTTTTCATTAGATGGTCTTCATCAAGTGATGATTAGTCATATCATATCATGTAAGTGATGTCATTTGTCCTTCACGTCACTTGACATGTGTCACAAACCAAATGAATTTTTTTAATAAAATAATATTTTTATAGGTTAGAAAGTTAGATTTTAAAATTATTTAATTTAGACCCATAAACCTCAACACAGATCCAATCAAACGTTTCAACTTTTCCTTCTTTATTATTGCTAGGTTTTCATGCGACCATTGAGACAAAGAATGAGATGTTCTAGGATTCCTTCCATGAGCATTAATTCTTTGACTGTATCCACTTTACATGGAGATGTTTTATGCAATTTTAGGGAGAAAGTCGTTATGTTCACATCCTTAAGCTCAAGAAATTTTAAAAGAAGGTTTTGAAGATGTCCAAATTGGCAGGTATTATGTACTTTATCTGCTACTATATGAGATATGTTGTTATGCTGTTTTTATTATGTAGAGATTTATAAACTGCAACCTTTTTCGATGGGGGGAAGGCAAATCCTTATGAAGATGGGAGGGATGTAGCTAGAGCTATTGCAGCATCGATGGAACAACATAAAAGAAAGATTTTGAAACTCCAAAACAAGTTGAAGCAAGAAATAAAGATGGGCATTATTCTATTGTCATTTCTTATATGTGCATTATTGGTGATGATGTTTATGGGCATGACTTGTGTACTTGGATGTTTCCATTGATGGTCTTTACACTTATTTCAAATGGGAATAACATTTCCCCCCTCTCACCAACAACATCAGCCACCCTCTTCACCTCCAACAACAACCTCTTCACCAAGACATCTAGTAGTGTCAAAACTATCATCCACCTCTCTTAACCTATACTCAACACAATCCTCAACTTCCTCAAATTGATTTGGGTGAAGAATGTTTAGCACCTCATCTACACTTCTTGCTTATTCATTTACCTTGGCAAAGACAGGTATTTCATCCCATGGCCTATCTTCAAGCATGTCATCAATAAATTCAACATTTTCAATCACTTTTTGTTTGTTCAACATATATCTTGACTTCACAATTATGTTTCAAAGCATAATTGCTTAGCTACATAACATCCTTATCATTGACAATTTCAACCACCCCTTCCTCCAAAAACCTTGTCTTAGGCTTCCACCACATTTGCACTTTGTCATGGTATCTCAATTCCCTTATCATGCCTAGAGTTTTGAAAAAGGACCATGTGTTAGGATCTATCTCCTTGTATGCATCTTTTCCTTGTCCATTATAACACAACTTAGGTATATTTACAAATGGTCCATTTCAAAAAACTAAACAATAAATGTTATTTTCTTGTATAAAATACAATAGCAAAAATCAACAAAAGTAACCATACCCCACAACATTTCACTTGCAATTTAAAAAACTCCAAACAACAAAAAATTTATACCCCACAACAACCACAACTAAATATTAGTCAAAAGCCTCAATCCATATAACCCTAAACAACATATGCACACCACATGCACATTAAAAAAAAAGTCATTCATAATGACAAAAAAACACAAAAATATCACAATAACCAATGACCCAATGTGACCACATTTGATATCTCTTAACATCAAAATCTTTCAAAATAAAAAAAAATGAAGATTACAAATATACCTTCATGTGTTCCTTGCATCCACCTCCTTTGTTCATCATGTTGCTACTAATGATACAAGATTCCACCTTTTTATAGTGTTTCAATCATAGGTCTAAGAATAATATTCTTTTCTTCTGCAACTTTTAGCTTTTGGGATCACAACACACAATCAATAAGTAATAATTGTTTGAAAATAAGAAACCCTAAAAGAAGTAATAAAAATGGGACAATCCTAAATATTTTTGACTAAATTAAATGTCTCAAAACAACATCTATTCAATTTATGACACATGTCAGGTGATGTAGAAGGCAGATGACATTACTTACATAACGTGACATGACTAATTATCATATAACGAAGATCACTAAAAAAATGATTGCTTTGTAAGATAGAAAATTTGTGAAGAATTAAAAATTATAATGAAAATTTTTAAGAACTAAAAATTGATATTTTGAAAATTTTAATAACTAAAAACTTAATTAATTAAAAAAATTTAGAAATTAAGTTCAAGAATAAATAAAAAATTATAGTAAAGTAAATTAACGATTTTTTATATATTTATATTCTTAACCAGTAACGTAACCATTTGTCAAAATTTATTCATTAAGAATAACTCCTGATCTTTGCATCGTGAATGCATGACTTGCTCAAGAATCAAGATTAGAACATGACATGTTGTCACTTTAAACTATCATTTTAGTTAATTTTATCTAAATATTATAATCTAAGTGTCAGTTTTACATCCTAACAGATTTTATTCAGGACTGCGAAGCCGACTGCCATTAAAAATATATAAATCTTATACAAAAATTATAAATATATAAAATAAAATACACAACACGCACGATGACATTTATTAGTTTAAGAAGAGTTTGAAGGAGCCAAATAAGAAACTATTATTTCCTTTTGAAAAGTATTATTCCTGAAGGAAGATCACCGCCATCAAAATATTTGTAATTCCAACACAAGTTTTTTAAACAAACCAAAACGTTATCCCTTGACAACAGTTGCGATAAAAATACGTCAGGTCACTCGATAAAAATTTATAGCTAAATTTATATCAAACTCTAGTCAGGTTAGATTTTTTAACAAAAATAAATCAGGTTAAAACTTTAATTAAAATCTATTTAATGAAAAAAGATAGACTCTAGATTATTTAAAACTCTTTTAAATCTATCAAATTGACTTATTTTAAAAAAATATTAATCATTATTATTATTAAATTTGTTATACTGTATTAAATCTTACATTCATTTTATTTTTTTAAATATTAAATATGTTAATTTTTATAAAAAGTTAAATTAAAATTTATAATTAATTTTATTGAAAGATAAATTTATGTTTTATTTAAAAATCTTATCATAAAATATATTTTTAAATATGTTATCGTGAATGTTATATTAAATCATAAAAATATGTATATATTGTATAATTAAATTAAATTAAATTAAATTTTCATAAAGATTATATTTTGATATTTATCTTGATGTTAAATTATCATAAAATATAAATTATTACAAAATGAATCATCAAATAAGTTTGTAAGTGAAACCATGTTTTCATATAAGTTAAGTTGAGTCTTTAAAAAAATCTATTTTCACCCCTAAAACTGATCTTCAAACACTTCAAAAGACCCAACAGTAATAGTTTACACGAGCCTTGGAATTAAGGCTCAATGCAGTTGGTAAAATTATATAAATCCATATTCGAATTAAACAAACAAAAGTAGGAAAAGTAAAAAAGTTTACGCAATGAATACTACAATTTATTGAAATGATCAAATTAAGTCCGCAATATTTGTTCATTTATATAATAGTAGTCTTTCCACCCATCTCGAACAAAATCTATGGATCGTTTCCCATGTTTTAAAAGCTCAATACTTCACACACGAGCCTTTGAAATAAGGCTCAATAAAGTTGGCAAAATGATATAAATAGTAGTAAAATAGTTTAGGGTTTACGCAATGAATAAGACAATTTATTGAAATGGTCAAATTAAATCGACAATATGTTGTTCAATTCATATATATAATAGCAGTCTTTCCATCCATTTGGATCAAAACCTATGGTTCCTTCCCCGTGTTACAATCTAATATAATTATACAAAATAAAGCTTTTAAGTGAGTTTTACATCGCGTGTCATATTTTTAATTATTATTATTTTTTCTAAAAATTTAATTTTTATTATATTTTTTTTAATTTTATATATTTAATGTAATTAGTGCAATTTTAATTTTTATATTTAATTATTATCTAATCTTATCACGTTATATCATTTAATATGTTAGAAAATAGAAATTGAGATAAACTGAGGCATCAATACAATTAAGGCAATTAATAGTTAACCAAATCCTAATAACTACATCAACGTTTTTTTTCTAATTTTATTTTTTCCTATAAATATTTTGAGAATTTTTTTCAGTCATCAATGTGATTCATGTTCTTGGAAATTAAGACAATCAAAGTAGTGACGATAATTATGGAATTAAGAATTTAGACAGGTTGAATTACATATGTGCACATTATCTATATAACCTAATTTAATATAATTATACAATAATGTTTTAAAAAGCAGATACTGTGTCACATATCACCTCTCGATTAGGGTTTCTTCCAAAAATAAAATGAAATATACTTTTAATTCTCTTAATTTAAGTAGTTATTCTTGCAAATGTCATTATGACAATATTTAATATCCAAAATGAGGTTAAAGACATTTAAGATAATTATCTCAATTAAGATTATTTTTAATTTACATATTCACAAATAATTTAAAAGTATAAATGTACATGTTAAATATTTATTTTTTATATCCTTTTATTTTATTTTTATATAGATTTTAAATATCTTTATATAAATACCTTTATGTTCGAGTC
The DNA here is from genome assembly GCA_026544285.1 of Pachyrhizus erosus. Taxonomy (NCBI): domain Eukaryota; kingdom Viridiplantae; phylum Streptophyta; class Magnoliopsida; order Fabales; family Fabaceae; genus Pachyrhizus; species Pachyrhizus erosus. Next base: position 23,406 of record JAMLFT010000692.1, on the reverse strand, counting down.
AAATAAAATCACAATAAATAACAAAATTTATTTCTAAATATTTAATACCTCTATATATCCAAAATTTAAATTTAAAATTATTGGTTAAATCATTGATTCACTAATTCAATGATTCAATGACTCATTTAATCTAATATAATACTTTTATACAAAATAGATTATTGTTTAATTTTTTTTATATTTAAGTTACTAATAGTTTCTAAAAAATTACACAAGACTTATTTTAAAAAAATTGAATAATACTAAAAAAATAATATAGTTTTCATAACTTAAAGAAGTAATTAAATTAAACAGTAACTAAAAATTATTTAATTATTTATCATTGTATAATTATTAATGTAATTAATTTTATGATTTAGTTAAATATTACACTATTTTGTACCCGTATTACTTTTATAAGACACAAAATTGACATTATTTAATTATCTTAAATCATAAAACATTAATGAACAATAAAAAATACTTTGAATGTCTAAAGAAAGAAGAACATGGCATATATGTAATATATATATTTATTGAAATATTTAACATTTCTTTAAAATTTATAAAATTAATTTATATTAAATAAATTTAATCATGTAAAGTAAATACATAAAAGGTAATTAAATCTAATAATTATTATACATAAATAACTTGTACTTGTACAGTTATCTAATTAGTTATACAACAACTACAGGAGACAACTAATTAATGGTGAACAAACAAATGAGTAAGATTTTACTCCCACCATTTTTATTTAATTTATCCACTATTATTTTTCCAATTAATGATATCTTTATTTATAGGCAATTTCGAATATTTTATATACTTATTTTAAATAAAAGAAATAAAAGTCTCAAATTGTACACATAAAAATAAAACGATCAATAGTTGATCATATTCTGCTTTCTCTTTCTTGCTGAGTCAAGTTAAATTTTATAACATTTTACTTTTCAGAAATAAATAAAAACTGCACGCCAGTGAGAAAAAAGAGAATACTGGCCATGCATGACTTTTGTGCCAAAAAAAATTAGAATAAAGCGCATTTGAATCTCTCTACCTTTCTTCGCCCCCTTCATGCCATGTCTCTGCGCAAGAGGCTGAGAAATCTTGTACACAACTTCAAGGACAAAGCCTCAGTCATCGCAGCATCACTCTCACTTAAGCGCCACGTGTCCTCCGTCCGCGTCCATGTCCTTCGCGCCACCACTCACCGCCTCTCCACTCCACCGTCCACGTCCCAAATCGCCGCCGTTCTCTCCGCCGGCCGGGGCTCTTATTCCCTGCCACGCACCTGCATAGACACCCTCATAGACCGCCTTCACAGAACCCAAAGCGCCACGGTGGCGTTAAAATGCCTCTTCACTCTCCACAACATCGTATCCCAGGGACCCTTAATGTTAAAGGACAACCTCTCGTACTACCCTTCGTACGGAGGACACAACGCCCTTAACCTCGCCACCTTCCGCGACGACACGGACGTTGAAGCCTTGGAGCTCAGCTCGTGGGTTAGGTGGTACGCGAATGTTCTAGAACATGTCTTAACGGTTTCGCGCGTTTTGGGTTATTATGTAACATGCGACGGCACCGAGAGAGAGGTTTGGGGTGTGTCGAGCCGCGAGTTGTTGTGTGAAGTACGAGGTCTTGTGGATTTTGTAGAGCAGGTGAGTCACGCGCCTGAGTCGTTGCACCTTCAGAGGATTGAATTGGTGTATTATGTTGTGAGATTGGTGAGTGAGGATTACGGACTCGTGCAGCGCGAGATTTTGCGGCGCGTGGAGGAGGGTGGGAAGAGGGTGGAGAATTTCGATGCGGGGGAGTTGAGGGAGTTTGTTAATTGTTTGAAGAGATTAGAGGGGTGTAGAGAAAGATTGGTGGTTTTGTTTGTGAATAGGAAACGAAACGATACGTTTTGGGATTTGATTGGAAAGGTTAAGAATAAGGGGGTGGTGGTCATGGAGGAGATGGAGGGGAAGTGGTTGACGGTGGTGACGGGTAAGAACGAGTTGGCTGAGTCGACTCGGTTCACCAACCCGTTTCTTGAACCCGAAGAATTTATGTATTCCGGTCCCACCGGGTGGCTCGTAGCCACGTGGCAATCGAACGGGTTTCGGATAACTGTTCCAACGGCGGGATGACAATTTCCAACGGTCCTTGTCACTAAGGTGTCGTTTGTTTGTTTGTTTTTTATTTTTCTTTCTGTGTCCTCTTTTACTTTTTTTTTTTTTTTTTCTTGAGGGTTTATTTTTTCTATTTATTTTTCTGCGGGGTTTGTACATAGTTTAAGAGAAAATAGAACATATAATTGTATATCATAGAGAGATTTCTAGCTAGAGAGAGATGTTGTTGAATTTTGACTTTAAGCAGTTTATGTTCCTTGGCTTTATAGTTGGCGCTGGTCTGAACTTGTAATCGGATGGGATGTTATAACTGTAGTAGCTTTTCCAGTGGGTCCAAGGCTATGAAAGGAGAGGAAATTTCGTTACAAGTTTCTTTTCTATAGAATGATTTTTCATGATTAATCTTGATTGTACAATTAAGGATGGCTTTTTCGTCTATTACTTATTTGTGTCACATTGCAATGATTAACAGTCTTGATTATCGGTTCTGCACAAGCCTAAGGGGAAAAATATTATTCGTAAAGTTCGCAGAAAATATTACGTAGATTCTTCTAATATGTAGTGTAATTACTTATAAGATTCTAATGCGTATATCAGAGGAAATCAACAGGTTAATAAAATTGAAATAGAATGAATACCTTGTGAGTTGTATACTCTTTATTTTACATTTATCGTTTGCCTCTTGCTGCTTGATTGTTTCACGCTTACACGTGCACTTTAGTGAGGGTGTGTGTGTGAAGTATGAATGAGGGGCTTTATCTTTAGTCATAGTATTTCTTATTTCTCATTATTTTTAAAATGCTTAATTTTAATGCTTGTCAATATCTTGCTTCCTCTAAATAATGATATAGCAACTAAATAACATTATTACCATATCATTATCGTCTCGTATTATAGTTAGTGAGGTATCATTACCAAAACAAAAATTGATACAGGATTTAAATGAAAAAAATGCTAGATTTACAAACACCAAAACCATAATTAAATTTCAATTTGTGAAAAAATCAAGGAAACCAAAATTAGGCGATATGCTCTATTGGATAGGAGTTCATTAATCCTTTTATGTTATTTTCCACTCTTTACCTACATTACACCATTGTTGTCCGGCTACTCAAATGCTTTTTTAATACCTTCCAAAGATTTTCAATGATTAATATATGACCTTAAATAAGAAAATTTACTCTTGGACAAGAACAAAAGTTTTTTCTAACTTTGCCCTCTCCATGTTATTGAAATGTTCCTGTGTGACAATCTCCTCCAAACTGAATGTAATTTGTGGTCTTTAAAGTAATTTTTGGGTCACTTGATATTGATGTAATCTTGTAGAGTATTTATTAATTTTATTAATAATTAATTTTTATAAAAAAGTTTAACTGAACATTTATAATAAAGTACCTTCTCTTAATCATGTTTTTTTTATAAAAACTTTAATTCAAGATTTTATTTAAGAAACTTGAACTAACATGTTATTGTCCTCAAAATAATTTGATCAAATATAAATATAATATTTTTATGTAAGTCTTTGTTAAACTACATTTTAAATATGGATAGTCAGTAAAACGGGTGATAATGATACGGGATTTTATTTATGACAACATGATTAAATATTGAATAAGTAATTTTGTAAGTCGTATTTACTATTTAATAAATTTTATTTATAATATTTAATATATTTTAATGAAAATGTATTTGAAAAAAATAATACTAAACTAAAAAGAGCATGGCTAATTAAGTAACACTGTTGTCTTTTCTTCATCCGAAGTTTCCTCACGTGTTTAGAAAACTCTGTAAGAAAGAACCAAATCCAATAAAACGACATCCATTCCACTCTTACACAACATGTGCCGTAGCTCACACTTATCAAAGCTGCATATCATAAGATATCATAGCAGACTTAAAGAAGAAGAAAAAGATACATAACTAACTTATTAACATAGTAGAAGAGGAAAGAGAAGAAGCAGTATGAAGAGAACCCTTCTAATAGTAAACTCCATTATTCTAGCCATAGGCACCTCCGGTGGGCCCCTTGTAATGCGCCTCTACTTCATCCATGGTGGCAAACGAATCTGGCTCTCCAGCTTCCTCGAAACCGCAGCCTTTCCCATCATCATCATCCCTTTAATCATTTCTCATATCTACCATTCCTTGAAGCCAGGATCAACTCAAAGGTAATGTAATTCAAAGTTAAATTTTAAATTCGCTAACCAAAAATATTTTTTTTATTATTTAAGTTAAAAAAAAAAATAACCTTGATATTATTGTAAAAAAGTAAAAGAAATTCAACACATAACTCTTTTTGAAGTAGTAATTATTTTTAGGCCTCATTTATGGTTGTGTCGCCCCTGCATGAAGCCTCCTCTCTTTCTCGCCTCCGCCGTGATCGGAATCCTGACCGGCCTCGACGACTACCTCTACGCCTACGGCGTAGCGCGTCTTCCCGTCTCCACTTTTTCTCTCATCCAAGCCTCTCACCTCACCTTCACCGCCTTCTTCGCCTTCCTCCTCGTCCGGCAAAAGTTCACTGCGTACTCCGTGAACGCCGTGGTGCTGCTCACCGTTGCCGCGGTGGTTCTGGCGCTTCATTCCAGCGGGGACCGTCCTACCGGTGAGTCGACTCAGCAGTACGTTATTGGTTTTGTTATGATTCTGGCAGCTGCGGCTTTGTATGGGTTCGTTTTGCCGTTGATGGAGTTGGTGTACCAAAAGAGCAAGCAGCGTATCACGTACTCTCTCGTCATGGAGATTCAGCTTGTCATGTGCTTCTTTGCTACTCTGTTCTGCACCCTTGGAATGATAATCAATAATGACTTCAAGGTTTGGATAAGACTTCTCTCCCCTTATCTCACTAGTGTTTTTTAGTCAAGAAGAATATTAATCATATTTTATTCTTTTTAAGAATTTTATTTTCATACATTATTTTTAAACTATCACTAGATCAAAAATCATTTTAGAAATAAACTCTGTAAAAGTGAACAAATTCATCACATGTCAATATGTAATTAGTAGGGAAAAAAAATTAAAATTTAATTTTTATGCATTACTATTGTTAGAATGGATATGTTTATATAGTAAATTATTATCAGTTTATAATTGAATAATAACAAAACATGTTCTATTTACTCAAAAACCTTTACACCATCACGATTCTCCAATTAGATTCTTTCTTAATACATTTTTATTATTAATTATTAAAACTTATGAAATCTATTGAATTTCACTTTTTATTCAATAAATCTTACATATAATTTTGTGAATATTGATGAATTTCAATTAACAAAAAAAAGGTATATTGTTAACATCCCTTTTGAATTAATTATTATTATAATGTATATTTAGTTGAGAAATTAAGTGTTGCAATTTTGGGTGTGTGATCAATTTTGCAGGTGATTTCGCAAGAAGCAAGAGAATACAAGCTTGGGGAAACAAAGTACTACGTTGTGCTGGTGTGGAGTGCAATAATGTGGCAGTTTTTCTTCTTGGGAGCAATAGGAGTTGTCTTTTGCGCCTCGTCTTTGTTGTCTGGTATTATAATTGCTGCTTTTCTTCCAGTGACGGAAGTTTTGGCTGTTATTGTATACAAAGAGAGTTTTCATGCAGAGAAAGGGGTTGCTTTGGTGCTCTCTCTTTGGGGGTTTGTATCCTACTTCTATGGTGAGATTAAACAAGACAGGAAAAAGAACAAGAATCGTTGTCCAGAAACAGAGCTGCCTCAAAGTCTTCCTCTCAATGCATGATTGCAAGTAAAGTTGATTTCACTATCTTGGCTTGTGTTGAATTGTCAATATTAAAGGCTAGCTTTGGCCCCCGCTAGACGAAAACCACAAAAAGGCAAAGCCATTTCTCCCCCTTTCAAAATACAATGAGAAGAAACAAAAATATTCGTGGACACTTAGTGTTTATATACATCTACTGAAAGAAAAAGAGAGCATATAAAAGTGTATATTATATGTAGGTAATATGATAGTGAAGAGGATATAGATAGAAATTTCCAACTCATCTTTTTTCATTAGGTTATTAAAGAATTTTCACTTATATACATCATTTTTTTAATATAAACATTCAATCTCTTTAATTGAATATTATTTTTAAGTATCTTAAATGAATTTCACCATTACATATTATACATTACATAAATATTATTTATTATTAAAAATAATCATTGGTCCCATTAACATGTTAAACAACAGAGTTTTTATAAACACATGATGTTTAACAAGATCTACCTCCAATGATTGCACCAAATAGTAATCGATGCTTAATAGGATAATAATCGGATAAATACTTGAATATAACCTTAGAGTGTTGATAGCATATTTATATTATAATAGGTGTTCATGTATCTTTATTCAAGTAGAAAAAGATAAAAATATAAACATAAAATAAAATAATATAGTAAATGATGTCATAAAAATTGAAATTACAATTAAACGAGAAAAAAAAAATCAAAATCCTATTAAGTCTAAATACAAACATGATAACATTCTAGTGCTCAAATTGTGTTCAGTAATACCAATATTATATATCAGTTGTATTTGATATTTGTTAATTCAAAAAATAATTCGTAGACATCTAAAAAATATAAATATAATAAGTAAAAATAATAATAGATTTTAAAAAATATATGTATCATTAATCTAATTAATTTAGGGGGGGTGGGGGGTGTAAACGTCGGAGCTATTGTTTAATTAAAAAAAAAGTTGATGAAATCAGTTGTACATTTTAAATGCAGTTTTTTTATTTTTTATGAAAACGCCATGCAACCTATTCGACTAAATTGTGTATACTCTATCTCATTTTTTAATATTAATTAAGTATCAACTCAATACCGTTAAGTTACTTAATAGATCTCACCTATAACTATTTACAAATACTTTTACTCAAGACAATGTACGGATCAAAACTTATAGCACGCAAATAAATTTAGATGTGACTTATGTAACGGAAAATATAAATACTACTACATTTATCTTTTAGATACTAATATATTTTATGTAAGATTTGTCTCCTATAATGAAAATATTTATTTATATATTTTAATTTTGTGTGAAACATTTATTTATATAAATTAGATATTACACGTCTTCATCTTCTGTTATATTAAATATTTATCTTATAATTTTGATTATCAAATTATTTCTTATTTAAAATTATTAAATTTTCATTTTCTATTCAAATTTTTAGAGATCTATGATGGATTTGTAAAATGAAATAATTTTTAACTTTTAAAAGTAATATTTAGCAAAGATTTGATAACTTTAAATAATTTTACATGTTAGATTAGATTTTGAAAAGGTAAAATTTTGAGATTTTAATTTAGAAGTCTTAGATGAAAAATAATGACAAAAAAAGTTTATGAAAGGATTAATTTTACTTAATTTTTTTTTAAATGACTTAAAAAAATGTGTAATTAAGTTTGTATATTCAAATATTTGATGTAAAAGTGTTTTTTTTTTTTCGTAGTTTTTATGTTTGATGTAAAAGATTACTCGTATCCTTACTTTTCATAGTTATGTTTAAAACATTTTTTGAAAAATATTTTTTTTTTAAGTTTGTAAAAGATTTGGCCATCCTGAACCTGAATCCTATTTGTTGACGACATTTTTTTAAATGACATGTATATATTTATATATTATCTTTGTTTATTTCTCACTTTCTTTTACCTCACATTTATTCTTTTTATTTTTTCTTTTATTCCTATCTTCCGCATCTTACACTTTAAAATTCAAGAATTACTAACAGTAAACTCTATTATTAACTAAAACTTATTAAAAATTACAAATTATATAAATTTTACTCTTTATTTAATAAATCTCATTCATAACTTTATATTTAGTTCAATAATCATTCACAACGTACAAAATTTATGTTGTCAACAAATTAAAAATCTTTAGTATATTTGTTTAAATAGTCATTATAAAATTAACAAAATTATTATACATAACAGTTTATAATTAGATGATAATATAAAAATACTTATACTTTCAATCCATCACGTATTTTTTCTTTTATAATTTTCATATGCTTGTGTCGTAGACTTTTTCAGCCATATTTTAATCATTTGACTTTGAAGTTTCAAGCTATTGGGTAGATATAAGATTCGTGATATTTTGCGAGCCTATATCTGGCATATTTTTAACAAATATTATAACTGTTTCTAAATAATCTGACAAAATTCTGTGCCTGGCAGCTGAGAATTATTATTTGTTGAATTCCAGAAAGTAATGTGGTATTTGATTTGAAGCACAAAAGAATACATTAAAGAAAACCAACCCCCAATACCCAACCCCCGGAGCAGGGTAAATTACAACATCAAATGTACTATAAAGTATATTTTAAAAAGTCAAGGAAAAAAATATACATTGGAAGTTCCTGCCTTTAATATTTAATCCACTGCGACCTTTGCATAAATCAGTAAAACTGTAGAAGAATTCTAATGAAAAAAAATTTCACTGTGGTTTCACCGTCAATCTTGTCCAATGGAAAATTGATAACTTAAAATGACTGAGAAATAGCATCATTCCGCGATAGCGTTTATTCCGTAGTCCGTTAAATCGTTCTCCAACTCCACAAATGTCAGTTGCTACTTGCTCCACTCTACCAATAACTGGCACAATTGGATAAAGTGAGTAATAAGCAAAGTTATCTACCGTTCCAAGCTGTTAGGGTAATTTAGTCTCTAGATCAATCTATTAATGGACCAAGTATGATAACTGAATCCTGCTAACTGCCTGAATGTTAACCAAAGGACAGGAGAAATTGAACATGATGTGATTTGCATTTCTTGGCAAACTTATCCTATTGCCTTTTCTTTACCCTCGATATAATCAGATGATTTGTAATAAATAAAAGAACTGAGAAGTTCTACAAAAACCAATCAACACGACATGTGCATGCATGCAACCTTGATCAATTGCTAACATATTCATATGCATATACAAAAGAAAAAAGACAGAAAAGAACAGCTCGAAACTGCCAGATAGATTTAGTGAATGAGATAATTCAATAGTATACCTTAGAGTTTACAAGGTTCGTAAGGATAAGAATGTAGCAATCACAAAGTTTTGGCTTTGGCTAGTCCGCTGTGCAATCATATTTGGTCGTTGACCAAGCCATCAACTCAACACTTTGTTAATGAAGAGAAAGAATAATATCAGCATAGATAGTTCCAGCATAAACTTTGGACCCGTCGTGTGTTCAAGAACTTGCTGCCACCTGTAAGTTCAACCAGTAGATAGCTGCTGGTAAAGCCTGTTATCCATTTTGGATCTTCATTACAATCAGATATGACTCAAGAACATTCATAAATCATGCAAAACTAAACAAATCAAGCAAGCATACTAATGAATATACCAATCAATAAAAGGCTGAGCTCTACACATGCCGAAACTGGTATCTATGATCATGGAATTCACACCCAAAGACAAGTATTTGTAAGTAGTTATTGGAATTGGAGTAAGTACATAATGAACATTTATCCCGTTCCCAAATCCTTTACAACAAAATAACCATAGGTTTGGACAAAGCATGCTTTATATTAATTTTTTTATAAGTTACTTTAATTTCAAAGCATTCTGACTCGCTATTTTCAACATTAGTATCTCAGTATTTCCCACTAGCCCAATCAAATAACCATGGAATCATCAAATCATATACTAGAACAGTAGGGAACTAAAACTAGCAAAATGTACCAAGGTCTAAGGTAGATAAAGTGCATACCAATTTCCTTCAAATGAAGAGCTGTTTCCCTCCTTTATTTCCTCCTTTGCAAGTTCTTCAAGTATAGCACGTTGTCGTTCATTGATTGCACTAAAAGAATGAGTGGACCAGAAATGAGTTGGTGCATAAATAACTTGGCAATAAGCAGACTAAAGCTTATGTGTAAGAAAAACCAAGTGAAAAAAAGGCAAGCACTTAATACATACCATTTTAATTAAGACACAAAAAACATCACTTCAAAATTTGATAAACAGCCACAAACAGCAATACAAAGAATTGTCAAATGGCACAATAGGTAGCAAGAATGCAGCACAAAACGTAGTTATCAATTCCAGATAGTGGCACATAGCTGCCAGCCTAAAAAACACTATAATGGGATAGCATATAGCAGGTAGCCATTAGAGCAAAATTAGAGAAATGAGAATAAAAAAATATATTATACATATAAAAATACTCAAAAGTAAAAATGCCTGAAACTAAACAATACATATTTCATAATTAGTGACCAAAAATACAGAAATAGTCCACACAAGGAGGCAGAGGAAAGGGCACTTTTTTGTGTCAGTCCTTGAGATAATGTTATTAGGATTACGTAATTGTGTGTCCAAAACAGTAACTATTTATAATTACAGAATAATAACAAATACAATGAAACAGTAATATAAGCCTATAAGGTAATTAATCAAATCCCCACTAATTAAAAAATATAATTCTCCATCTGCTACTCTAATATGTATTATTTTCTAATACTGTCAATCAAGTTGGAATATATATACACCAATCTTGTTACAAACATGTTTAGCCTGAGATCATCCAAGGGAATTTGTGAACATATTAGCTGGTTGATCATTGGAAATGATGAAGCAGTTGAAGTTTCTCCGGCAAAAACCTTTTTCTCAAACAAAGTTGCAATCAATCTGTGTTTTCTTTCATGAAAAACTATGTTGGAAGCAAAATGAAAAGCATCCTAGTTATTGCAAATCAGTTTCCTCTCATTGACATCTCCCAATTAAGTAAATGTTAAGTCATGTAATGTGAGTTCACAAATTCAGCCTCTACATTGGATATGGCAACTATGTTTTGTTTCTGTTGAATATCAGGAAATAAATCATATCATGATTATAATAAATATAGCATATTGACACATTATCTTTCATTTAGAGGAAACCATATGTCCTTTAATTAATTGTAATTATTTCTTTAAGCCTATGTAAACTCATATCCCTGATGTATTCAGGCACATGGTTTTCAGTCAATGTATTTCTCTATTTTCTTTATCTTCAACATGGTATCTAGAGTCTGTTGAAAACCATGCTTGCTTGGTGGACCCACTGTCCTCAAAGATAATTTGTTTTTTTTTCTTTTTTGCAAACCATATTTCTTCTCCAGTTTGCTTCCCTCTGCGCCGGTCCATCTCCGGTGACCCTGTTCCTGTTTGCTGACAAGTTTTCCAGCCACCTTCCAACGACATTTCTGACCGCTGACCCCATTGTCTGAAGCACATTTCGCCAATCTACTCAACACTTGAAGTCGTAGCTTTAGATGCTCTCATCCACGCGCCCTCACACACGTGTTCTTTATCTACCAAACAGCGCCAGCCACTGGCATGACAGTGTGTCCAGTGATAGTTGCCACCTCTTTGCAACCTTACTCCTGTAGTTTCAGCTTGATCTGAGCTAGTTTGGTTCCAGACCTACTTTTCTCTCTCTCTCTTCTCTTTGCTTGCAGGTTTTGTTTGCAGATTCCTATGGCTTGATGTACCAGTGATGCACTTAAGACAAATTCTCCCATCTTCTCCAACCTTCCATTGACTATTGAGAAGATGGATGGGTCGAACTACTCCAATTGGGCATCCAAGATCAGTTTATGGCTTAATGGGTTGGGTCACAAAACCCATCTCACCACGACCGTTGATTCCAAACATGCAATTGAGCGTGAACAATGGCAAAAAATTGATGCTCAATTGTGTAGCATTATCAAATTTACTATTCGCACCTCCTTCAAATCAATTTTTCGTCCCCATGAAACATGTGAGCCGGTTTGGAATGAGACAATCACTCTACATAAATGATACTTAACAATTGCATAGTGTTTGTACAGACTTGATGACTCTCCTTGTTCCCCAACAATTTGATGGTCTTGTGTCTGTCTATCTTGGCCGTGTCCATGTAGCCCTTCATGCATTTTACGAACTTCTTCCTCCTGTCGCTTCTACTCCTGCTGAGACCAAGAAGGAGTGGGAGAATCACAACACCTTTTTTATGACCCTTGCTCTGTACGGTTTGCCATTGAAATATTCTACTACCCATGATCAGATCCTTGGTTCACCTGTGGTCCTGACGATAACGTCTACTTCCTTTGCACTTCTTCAAATTCCACCTAAGACCACCACTGAGACCCCTGCTCCTGCCATACGGGATACATCTGCACTTGCATCTCAGCACGATAATTCTAGGGGCTCTCGCACTAAATCTTCTAGATCCAAAAGTGGCTGTGGATCCTTTAATTAATTTTTGATTATTTCTTTAAGCCTATATAAACCCATATCTGTGGTGTAATCAGACATATGGTTTTCAGTCAATGTATTTCTCTATTTTCTTCATCTTTAAAAGTTTCTAACTTCTCTATTCTCTGAGATCATATTTTCCATGAGAAGGACACAACATCCTAATGTGAATTTCTATAAATTGGAATACCTGTCCAATCAGTATCAGAATAGAAGCTATGTCAAGAAAAGTAATTTGGGCCACAAGAGGAAAGCTGTTCTCATAATCTAGGTCAAAAAAAAAAATGGAGTATATTATCTATAAACCCATTGAAAACCAACAGTTATTTTGCCGGGAAGCAGGGTAACAAGGTCCCAAGTGCCACTAGTGTGTAAGGCGAACATTACATCTACTATAGCCTGTTGCGAACCTAGATGAGACAATGCTTCACCTTTGATTTTAGGAATAGCACAGAACCCAAAAATGATACAAAGGCATAATATGAAAGAGATAAATGATGATAAGATGGGAAGCATATAAGGGATTAGGATTACAAAAGGACCTGACACCTTTGCAAAGGACAATAGAAATTTTTTATTCAGAAGGTAAGCTGAAGAGTTCAATGAAGCAAAGGGATGGCTCGGGGGATCTAAAGCCAGAGTGCCAGGCAGAATCTAAGGTTAAGAATGCAGTCACTACTAATAACTGATCAAAGGAGAAATGGCAACAAGCACAAATATGACCCGTGGAGGAGACTCTAGAATTGACAGACCTATCCCAAGAACCATAAATGAATAGCAGCATCCCAGGCTGCATATTTAGCAGCCAGTTAGTTTATCATAAGGAAACATAGAGACAATAGTGAAACTACCAGTGGTGTTAGACAAATCGGGGTTCGAGCCAGAAAACATCCTGCTCGTGGGCTGGTGGTGGGTGGAACAGAATCACCAAAAGGGGCATGTGCCCATGGGACACTGGCAAAACAAGTGGCAGGAAAGGGGATCACACGCCAAACAGATACAGGCACATGTGACAGACGTACCAAGAGGAGATGCCCATGTGCGGTTGCATGCAGCAGCGTCTGAGGAGGGAGGCAACAACTAGGGGAAGGTCAGTGGCAATGTTAACTCCTGGTTATGGGGTCACACCAGTAAAAGGAGGCAGCAAAACCAAGAAAAGGCTCAGTTACTGTCCCATATTAGGCCTGGCTAGGTAAGGAGAACTTCCTAGACTACTGATACCATGTTAGGTTTAGGTAACTGTGAGTGTAAAACAGTAAATACACATCTATTTATAATTACAGAATAATGAATACTCTGATACAGCAATAAAAGATAATTAATCAAATCTCCAGTAATTGGAAAGACTAATTCTGCTAATGTCAATAACAATCAACTAAAAGGAAATATGAGAATCGACAATTATGTAATCCATTTTCCACGATGCCATAATTTCAACCAGCATCCATAAGGAATTGGAATCAAAGCAACACTATAAGGAAAGGCATTATATTGCTTCTTTACATAATAAATAACACATTCCTCGAAGACAAGATCTATTTAGCTAAAGTAAAAGTTGAATACAAGAACCTACATGGGAAAGTTAACACGGAATCGTACATACTGATCCCCATGATGTACAAGATATCCATGCTTTGGTAGTCCTGCAGCAACTACTAGAGTAAATATACTTATTGAACACCGGGAGAGAAAAGGACCAAAAACTTATTCAAAACTGTCAATGAAAGGGAATTTTTCATTTAACCTTTGCCTCTTAATACTAGAAGCTGTCCATGTTGAACACCCTTGGGTATCTGCGGGGAACATAATCATACAATATTAGATAAAATGGGGTCAAAACAAGCAGTCATGTGAACAATAATTCTATAGCAAGTTGAAAGTCATAATTTGATGAGGGGAACATATGGCTAGTACAAAGCCAGGCTTGTTTTTCCTCCACATAAAGATATCCAGTAAGCTTGATGATTTGAAACAGAAATTTGGAGTACAACACAGTACAATGAATTTCCATGGTAAGCAGAGAAGTTATCATTTTGACAAAAGATATTACAAAACCAATATTAATTTATCTTTTTTTTTTTCTCAACGGATATAAAAGAATCCTAAAAATATGAACCTAAAACACCTTAACCATATAGCCTTTCATTATAGAGCTTAAAGAAGGCAGCCAATTTATCTAAACTCTGCAAACTTAAGCAAAAATACTGAAAAAGTAAATTTTTTCTTACTTTTAACTGCATCTTCCCAGATAATGTAGGCACCTCAATTTTGCCGCCAAGTATAGCCTGTAACATTAAAACTTTGTTCTATCAATAACACTGATACAGACTTAGGAGCACTGTCACCCAGATAATTAAGGTGCAAAAGATGGTATGTGCAAGTGTCTTAGAATGGGATCCCTTTAAATAATCTACTCTGACAAAGTACATGCAATAGCAAAAAGTAAGTGTGAGAAATAAGTACATGTAAAATGTGGGATAGCAGTTATGTTAGAATAAAGCACATGAATAATGTGAAATAATTGTTACAGATTTTTTTATCAATTAACGGAACTGTTTTGTATGTCATCAGGGATTAGATATAGTACAACATGTGTATTGTAATCAATACTGTACATAATACATATTTACAGCAGTTTAATCAGATCAAGACACACAATTCCATAAAAGAAATTGTAAGGAATCTAACTTAAGAAGAAGTTATATCCATTCCACGTTATGTGTAAATTTGTTCCCTCAAGCTGAGATACTGAAGAGAGAGGGGAAACTTAATTTTCAACACATTTTTTTTTATCTCTACGTGTATATCCACTTCTTAAATGCACAGCACTATCATCTGAGATTCCTTCAGGAAAAATGAAATATTGTAGCCTTACTATTCTCAAGTAACAGGAGGGAGAACACCGTTGTTTTGAACCAAATAAAACTATAATATAAACAGGAAACTAAGCTTGACGAAAAGATTTCAAAGAAAACAGTGTAGTTGCAACTTCTGGCTCATCTTCTTAGGGCATATTAATCATTTTAATGGGAGTTTGCGTCCCTCGGCCTAGCAGCTGAATTGCTCATTAGATCTAGAAGCATAAAGGTGTGCTCCCCCTTTGTGAGCAGGATGACAAGGGTGCTCAGGTCTTTCCCCTCTTTAATTAGACGGTTGAACATCCAAAAGTAATGGAAGAATAGGACATATTTAGCTCTCACCTGTGTAAAGCTAATATTAGAATCCACGTAGATATCTGCACCATCTCTGATAAAGATTGAATCCTCAGCCACCTATATCAACATTAAAAAAAAAGAAACACCGATGCTCCAATAAAAATAGAAGATTAGAACATAATTTGCCATGACAAGGACATTATATTACTAGAGCAGAAAGCTTATTCCTGGTTTTAATTTTTAAACAGCAGCATATAATCAAGATAGGAACGGAAATACTTTGAAACATGCTCAGCATGTTAAAAATACTCTCCATAATTACATGATCAAGATAAATGAAGCACTTCTATGACGTTGCACTTACCTGACCCTAGCAAATAACTTATGGATTCAGCAAAGAGTTAGACATTTTTTTCTTGAGAAAACCAAACAAAAGAAACTTATACACCTCAGTAAGATTATTTATATCAAGAGTTTTCACTGATAGCATAGCTGATATGGAATTTAGGATTTACTTGTACTAATTCAAACTTTACAAACGAAATCTTGCAACGACCTCATCACTTGCATCATGTATTTTTATTTATACAGTGGGATGACAATTTACTATTAACCTATAGCATTCTGTGTCCAAGACAAAATTTTGGGTAAAATCAAGTCATCAAAAAAAGCACAACAATTTAACAAAGCATAATATCGATTTCGTTAAGATACTTAATAAATAAAATGTTGAGTAAGTTTCCATTTTGGTCATCCAATGTTTAACATAATGTTACATTGGTCTTTATGAATAAAGTGTCAATTAATGCTATCAAATTGGTTTTAAAAGGACTATTGATGGTAAAACTTTTCGTTGAAGGACCAATTTAGCGTCACCAGTAACTAGAGGACCAATGTTATCTTGCTTGTACCTTTGGAATTGGATGACCAAAATGGACATTAACTCTGTTATGTATGTTAAGATGAACATTAGTTTTTTTATGTATAGATTCGAGCATGAATGCATAAATATGAAAAAAGTAAACACAATAAAAATACTTTATGAAGCAAATACTTTATAGTTGAAGACTGGAGACAGAATCGTGTTCATTTTCCTACCAAATGAAAAGTGTAGTTAATTTACAGGCATTGGATATTAAGGCAGGCTTTACACTTTCTGTTACAGTTTTAAACTTAGAATGGATCAAATTACAAGAAAAAAAATGTACTTTGAGGAAGCTAGCCGGAAAATTTTACTAGAATTAATATTTCCTTTAATAACTAATGAATATCAACAAAATAAATTGTATCATGATTATAATAAATATAGTATATTGGTACATTATCTTTGATTTAGAGAAAACCATACATCCTTTAATTAATTATAATTATTTCCTTAAACCTATATAAACTCATATCCGTGGTGTATTCCGACACATGGTTTTCGGTCAATGTATTTCTCTATTTTCTTTATCTTCAACAATAACTTCAGGGCATTTAGGAAGGCATTGCCCCCAGCTCGCCAAATGGCCCTCTGCTACTGTATGGATCTAATGTGTCTATGATAGAATATAGGTTTGTTTATTTTAAAGTTGAGTGGAATTAATTTTGAACTGTTGAACGTAACTAGATGCATGCCCAAATTAATGTGTCATAGATTTTATAATGAAATCTGTCACACTAGGAAGAATTGATTGTGGGTGTTCCCAAACAGGTGCCATTTCCCTTTAAAAATGCCAAGTTTGGTTAAAATCACAGATTCATGGGCCAGCAGGGAGCACATGTTACCGATGTTAGTGTGACATCTACACTGAATATTTGGACAGAAAATTGCCTTTATTTTAATGTATAAACTTCCAGGTCGACCTCCACTTCTAGCAGCATTCCCACCTTCTGGCACATGAATTGTATCTCCTGAATCCACACCTACCAATTCATGGAAAATTATGATAAGAATAATGAGGGGGAATTCTTCTTTGAATAAAATATAAAAAAGAGTGGCAAAAAGTAAGCCAAATCTAGGAGGGCAGGTCTGCAGCATGGATAAAAATATAAAACTTCCATGTATAAAATATTCTTCTATATAACAATTAGCACCTTAAAAGGGACCAAAGGCTATTCCATATCAACTTACATTTGAGCATAAAAAATGAAACATGGCTCGAAATTATCATTTGTATGTAAAGAATTTCTGATGCGAACAAGAAACTACTACTACAACAACCAAGTTTTATTTCACTATGTTCAGGTACATTGATGAGCTCTAACCAACATACGGCTTCAGTTAATTTCATCACAATTATCAAAAACCAACCTGCTGGTATTGTAACTTTAATGTCTTTAACCCCTTCAACCACCCCAGATCCTCCACAGGTTATACAAAAGTCCTGCACAAAATAAATAGACAAAATACAAATTTATGAAAGATTATGGCACAAAAAGAGATAACCACCTCACAAAATTACTTGACATGGAATTTATGGAAGACCTTAATGATTCGGCCTGATCCTTTACAAGTAATGCATGTTGACGTAAATGGGGGGATTGTAACCTGGAAAAGTCATCACAACCAAGAGTAAAAGAATATATTAATAAGTAATAACTGGTAGCTCTAATGCCACGAAAAGAAAATAACTCATAATGGCTCAAATTTTGCTTTAAAATATTTATGTCATTTTAATAATCAACATTGATCTTTGAAGGCACTTACTCGACCTAAGCCCCTGCATGTTGGACAAACCTTTGGGATGGCATCAAGTGGATAACCCTGCCCATCTGGATTAATTCAATAAAAGTAATTGGCATCAAATGGGGTTATCGTTATGTTAAGGGAAAGGCTCACTTCACTATAAAACAGATGTCATGTGGGATGCTTTCCTCAAAATAGATTTGCAGCTTATAAAAATTCTTGTTATAGCCAAGATTAGAGAGCAATAAATATTAGTAAACCTTATCCTGTTCATTAGTAACAATGTTTATATCATAACACTAATCTCTCCAATGCAAGAGCAAGGAGAAGAGAGAGAGAACCTACCCAAATGTCAATGCAGCTACTGCTCATGCCTAGGTTCTATCATTCAAAAATAGGGTTTATCATCAGACTTATCTATATGTAAGATTCCTATCTAACAGGATTGCATTAAATTTCAATTGAAAAAAAAAATTAGATTCAGTTAAACCCAACCCCCCCACCCCCACCCCCAAAAAAAAAATGAAAATTAAAAAGGGGGTTATCACTTAAATAAAATTCTTATTACAATGGAACATATACACAAGATCATGCGCTAAACTTCTTTTTGCTATCAAAATTTTTTTATATGAAGATAATATTTTGCCATTTACTAAAGCAATAATAACAAATGGAAGTAACTAATATACAATTCCAGTATAGAAAAAAAATTCTACCCAGGGCTTTCCTAATTCCACAATATATTGACTTACTGCAATAATCACAGGGAACAAATGCATCAAATGACACATGTTTGGTGCATCCTCTTGCTGCTTCTGAGAAAGTAAGAGACAACTCCACCTATCAGCATAGCAATGGGCGAATAGTTAAGTTTGGAAAAGCAGGAACATGTTTCAACCAACAGAGTAACAAGGGTTAAGCTAACCTCTATATTTGATGAGAATTGAGTAGTCGCTTCTTCAAATATCTGTTAGATCAAGAAAATTATGAGATTTCCTCAGGGAATGCTTATGTGAGTGAAATGAATCCAAAAACACAAAGAATGTGTGTGTAGAGACAAGGAGCATATCAAGTCATGACATACAATGCAAGATAAGAGGAACTGATCTTGACCATTCAATCTTACAGGGATGGTCAATATTAAATCAAGCAAAACTAGTTTTGACCATTTGTGTATAGTCTCACAACCAAGATATATAAATTCAACTAATTAATTAATAAAAAACAACAGTATGTATGAGAGCAAAACAATACCTCAGAGAATACTTTATGAAATGAATCAGAAAAATGAGAACGATAAGCATTTCTAAACCTTTCTGCATCATCATGATCATATTCTATGTCTTCTGAACCACGACTACGCATCTTCAGTTGGAAAGGGGGTTCATAGGAGAAAATTATGGGAAAATGTTAGTCAATTCAACATCCTAAATACGAGAGAAAGATATGAAATACAGAAATTTTGAACAGCTTCAACCAACTGAAGCACCACAAATTTTTAACATTTAGTAACTCTGCTCTCTTTTTTAACATACATAGGTTCAAATTTTAAACATATATCAAATTTGAAATTTTAATAGTAAATGGGGAGGGGGGCAAACTACCTTGTCATACTGTGCTCTCTTTTTAGAGTCTCTCAATGTCTGAAATTACATAGCAAAAATGCAAGTATAAATATCACTAATCAGTTTATACCACAATCAACCTAGCCAGAAGAAGGGTGGGTTAAACATGACTGAAAATGCAAGGGGAAAAATTAAACTTTCACAAAATGATAATAAAGACCTCATAAGCTTCTCTTATATCTTGAAACTTCTTCTTAGCAGATGGGTTATTCTTATTTGCATCTGGATGATACATTTTAGCAAGCTGCCCAATACATAAAAGTGTGGCATAATTCAGTATTAGCTAAATAAGACGTTTGATTTTGGAATATTGTTGTCAAAGCAGTATAATGACAGAATATATCAAGACTGAACCAAAATGCTAACGTAAACTGTTTTTAGTATGCAACTATGCATTAAGCTCCAAAAACAATTGAGATTAAATTGCAGAACAAAAAGATTTCTAAAAGTTATACCCCTTCGACAATGTAGTGGGAAATTGTTTAGTCTTCATGTATTAGGTTTTGTAACCTTGTGTAATTATTTTCTGGATGCAACAAGAATTCATTAAGATGAAGAGAATATAATTACTATGATGTTGGAGGATAAAGGATCCTATTTAATAAATATAAAGGAAAAAACAGAAAAAAAAAAAGTAAAATCAATTATCAAAACATTAATAGAACAGAGCTGCCCAATTCCTCAGCAGTCAGCACATGTAAGGGAAATACCAAACAGACCATGTGCCATCAAACTAGCAGGCATCTTATGCATTGCATGGGTAATTGAAATGCGCATTAACTGTGAAAAAAAATATAAGTTTAAAATATATTGAAGAGAATTATTTCATAGATAATAAAAAATATAAATTAAAATATAAAAAAGACATTTAAAAATTTTTAATTTGAAAATTCTTACACGTTAGAGTTTAAATAAAAAATATAATTTTAATGATAATTTGTAAATACTCCATTATACTTAATGTTGATTGAAGAAAGTTGTGTATTGATTAAAATAATCAAGAAAACTAAAAATATCTTTTAATGATATAACTAAAGAGACATAATGTTTTAATATAGAAACTTACATGGCAGGTGTCATAAAATGAGGAAGACACATCACTACATTAAGAGAGTACAAGTGGAAGATATCTCATTTTCAAGAATAAGGACCCTAATTTATAATTTACAAGTGGATAAAAGCCAAACTTCTAACATATCCCAGAAATAGCTGCTGTGACTTTTAGTAATTCATAACTAAAGGATATGTAACAACATCTCATTCTATCATCTAGATCAAAGTATCTCTCCATTACTGCGTATGCAATTTTGGCATTCAAAAGTTGTTCTTAGTTTTATCTATCTCTCTGCATGCATAGGACTTCATGCTCTGAAATTCAAAGTGTGAATAAATTGATCAACCAGCAGCAAGATAAATGCAGATTATGCAAAAAGCCGTAAACAATATAAATCAACAAGAACTAAGGTTACCTTGGCAAAGGCACAAACAAGAGGAGTAAGAATATTAGATGCTTGCTCAGTTGTAAAGATGATGAAATGAAAATGAGAAGGCCTTTAATTTGACTTTCCATTCACAGAAAGGTTTTCCTCTTGTAAATTAGATGAAAATGAAGTAAAAACTAGAGTGAATATTTAGTGCTTAACAACAATAACTTTATCTTCACTAGAAGAGGTCATACATGGATAACACAATGTCATTAGGCTTAGTTCAAAACCAAATTCAAAGGGTCATTATTAACCTTGAAATCCCTATTAACAATTTTCTTTAATGTCATTCTTAGCCTCCCTCTATCCCTTTTCACAAGGCTAAAAACAATGCAATCCATTCTCCTCACCAGTGCCTTCAATGGCCACCTTTGCATGTATCCATACCATTTTAACCGATTTTCTATTATCTTTTCCTCAATAATTATCACAATAATATCTTTTCGTATACAATCATTCTATATCATGTTCTTTTTTTTGTGAAGCTATACATTCATCTCAACATATTCAATTTTACCACATTCACTTTTTTTCTCTCATTCCTTTAAAGCCCAACATTCACAACCACAAAGTACTCTTTGAGCTTGTTAGGTACTTTGCAATCACAAACAAATCCCAATGTTTTTCTCCTCGTATTATGTGTGACATCTTCATTAATTTTCCAATATTGACCAATTGAGGTATGAGTATGACATCATCTCCAATTTTTACTTCCAAGTCATTTTCCTCTTGCAACATATAAACAAGTAAGAACTCAAAGAAGAACCCTAATGCAAACCTATCCTTATAAGAAAGTCCTTAGTCTTGCCTTCAAGAGTTCTTAGACTAGTAGTTATTCCATCATACATGTCTTTTACAGTCCAGACATAAGTCATGCGAACAGTTAAACCTGGATTAATAACTATATGATTTCCTTATCCTGACAGCTAAATTACTGTCGTGACTGGGAATTGATACCAAGTACCATGCAATTGGAATGAAATTTCATCTCTCCTACTAAAAGCATTCAAGATGAAAATTGAATCACCCCCGTTGCCCAAACAAACATTGCACTCTTCCAATTGACTTCACCAATACTCTACCTAACAAGCATAGCTTTGATCAGTCAATACATATGCCGTAAGCCATACAAAACAAGAGATTCCTAATAATGACGCACCGAGTGAAATGCCTTCTTTATCTCATCCTTACTGGCATTTTCAGGAACACCAAGAGTTCGATAGTAGTCCTGGTCAGCTGACGAACAAAATGCTGGAACAACACAAGCAGAAAATGAAAACCTCAACCTATGATAACTTCACTGATATAAAACTAGAAACAATGTAATTCACTCTCGGGTGAACAAAACCTGTGGCATGAAAATAACGATATCTTAACGGTACTCTCGGAATCAGAGACTCCTCAGCTTTCGTGACGAAACCACAATTGACCAAAGCTGGTAATAGAACATTTAATTTCGCAAAAAAAGAAAAAAGAATCGTCAGAAAAATGGAAACGATAATTATCACGCAAAAACAAGAGAAAATCGGAGCGTGCCTCGTGCGAGCAAACACGATTGGCGAGACGACAAGAATTTGCTGAAAGATGATTTTCCATTATCCACGAGCGATTCTGAGGTCACAGACGAAAGCAAATGGCGCCGATACTGCATTGGAAGAACCGATAGTGTGAACGACGGTGCCAGAGAAAAATGAAGAGTGACTTCGAATGGTTTTGGGATTTTCGATCCACCACTTACCGGCGTGAACCACGTGAACCTTCTCATTCGCGTCAAAGGCTCGTGAATTTAGTTATATAGCTATGCAATAGAGAGGAATGAGGGGTTTGAGACGGTAACTCTGCTTAAAAGAGCATCGAAACGGCGATTGAGTAAAAGATTCCGGTGGCGGTGGTGGTGCTTTCTGACCTTCGGGTCTCGGGGTTTTAGCTCAGTGGGTTTAGGTTCGGGCGGAACATTAACAGTCTGCTGTAACGGGGTCGTTTTAGTGCCTAGTTACTGCCTACTATTTTTTTAAGTCATTGTTAAAAATAAATAAATAAATAAAACTAGAATTTTTTATTTTATATAATTAATATTAATATTCATAATAAATAAATATATTTAAATATATAAATTATATTACAGATTTGTAATGAGTAATTTAAATTATGAT